>JAJOOR010018670.1:0-20079 GCA_036250505.1 Solanum acaule
AGTTGATCTCAAAGGATTCATAATTGAACTCAAAGACTTTCTTGAACTCTACTTTTAACTCTCTCTTGAATGTGAATTATGAATTCAAGAGTTATGGTTCATGATATGAAGGATCTAGTGATGATAAAGTAGACTCATGAATTCATTCTCCTCATTTTTATACTCACTTGCTCGAGTCTTGAAACAAGCTATTAGAAATTGTAGAAGACTCCTCAAAAAGACTCAAAGGAACTTTCTCAAAATGTTTGAAAGAATTCTCAAGACTTAACTCTTAGCACTACCTTGAATTTGAATTATGAATTCAAGGTTATGATTTGTGATAGTAAAGATACATATCATGAATATTATAAGTGTTTTAGATAGTTAATCATGAGAAATGGTTGAAAAACACTATCTAGGGAGCAAGTCCGCGACGCGGAGATGAATTACAATAATTGGCCGCGAAATAATTTTGAAACAGTGGAGTCCGCGTTCTCTCCGCGACGCAGAGAGGGAAATTTCACTCTGGGGAATAGGTCCGCAAACGCGAACCTGGTACCTTATTTTATGCCCGA
The DNA here is from genome assembly GCA_036250505.1 of Solanum acaule. Classification (NCBI taxonomy): domain Eukaryota; kingdom Viridiplantae; phylum Streptophyta; class Magnoliopsida; order Solanales; family Solanaceae; genus Solanum; species Solanum acaule. Next base: position 555 of record JAJOOR010018670.1, read on the forward strand.
TCTTTTCTTACTCGTTTTCGACCCTAACTCACCTAGAATCTAATGGTTTCTTTCCCAATCACTTAGCTTCGAGTACTCAACTTATGTCCATGATAATCTGCTCCAAATTACCCTCAATTCACTAACTTTTATCTCAAGAATTCCTCAAACCCATCCTAATTCAAGAACAGAAACAATACTTTCAAGAACTCAAATTATTTAACTTCAAGAATGAAATGTCGCTGAAAAATAACATGATTGGTATGTGGGTGAACGAACTCAACACTATGAGAAACTTACAAACCTCTTAGGGATCAACCCTTAGGCGAAACTCCACAAGAAACTCAAGAATCTCGACGAACGCCTTGAACCTTTCCTCTTTTCTCCTCTTTTCTCTTCTTTTCTCTTCTTGAACTCTCTTCTAAAACCCTAGGCGTATATTAGAATTATAAAACTGAACCTAATCAGTTTAGACCCCTAAAACCTTACTAAAAATGAATTAAATCTGATTGGGTAAGGAAAAGACCGAAATACCCCTCACTATTTTTGGGTAACTTTCCTTAACTGGACAACCTGACTTCAAAAGGATATATCTCACTCATCCAAACTCTAAACTTAGCAAACTTGATGGCATTGGAAAGATAATTCAAAGGCCTTTCATTTGCTATCTTATAGGCCACCTAACTCATCATGTACTGAAAATTATGGTTGTTCGAAGTTGACCCAAAACTTAAAGGAACTTAGGAATGATTTGAATGAACTCTCTTTAGTTCTTTTATGAAACTCAAGGTGTTGTATCTAATGACCTTCACACTCAAGAAATTTAAATTCCTCGATAAAATCCTACTCACAACGAAGGATGGTTGGAGTCTTAGCTCAAAAAAAATTCGGGGTGTTACAGTGGTCTTGAGTTCGATTCCCTCTATATGCATTAATTTTAGTTAAAATTTCAAATCCTCGTTCTATTTATTTATTTCAGTTTGATTTTTTATTTTATTTTGTTTTTCTTCGTATGCTAATTGTTGTATTTCCCCTTTCACAAAATGTCTTTTTGCTACCCTTTTTTTAAACAAAATTTTATTAAGAAAAAGTTCTTCCTTTTTCATCTGAAATAATTTTTATTGTAGTTTTTTAATTGATTTTTTTTTTACAAATTAATTTACTGGTGGTACTACCTGTGATGATTTGACATTGTTACAGATATTAGGCCTCAAATCTCTCAAGAAGATAATGTCAGACTTTGTGAAATGCCTGGAGAAGAGGATATCAACAAGGTAGTGTTTGAACTTAATGCTGAGAGTTCTTCTGGACCTGATGGATTTACAAGTTGTTTCTACCAGAAATGTTGAGTATTGTAGGTCTAGATGTTATTAAGGTGGTGCATGCCTTTTTTCAAGGTTCTACATTACCGAAGTCTATTACTCATACAAATTTGGTCTTATTGCCAAAAAAAGATATCATTCAATCTTTTTCTGATCTTAGACCAATTGTTTGAGTAATTTTATTAAAAAAGTTATTTCTAGACTAACTCATGACAGGTTAGAAGGGTTGCTACCTTCTTTAATCTCTCCTTATAAATCTAGATTTGTTAAAGGAAGGGGTATTACTGAAAATGTGTTACTGGCCCAAGAAATTATTGTTGATATTAGAAAAAGAGACAAACCTGCTAAGTGGTGATTAAATTGGATATGGCTAAGGCATATTATAGAGATGATTGGAGATTCTTGATGAAGGTCTTAGAAAAAATGGGTTTTGAGTAAAGATGTATGGACATGGTATGGAGATTAGTGGCTAACAACTTGTACTCTGTATTAGTGAATGGGCAAGCACATGGATTTTTTAACTCTACTATAGGAGTAAAGCAAGGGGACCCTCTATCTCCTGCTTTATTTATTTTGATTGCTAAGGTTCTATCCAAAGCTCTTAATCACTTGTTTTATAACTATGAGTTTAAGAGTTATGGATTACCTAAGTGGAGTGATCAAATTAATCATCTAGCTTATGCAGATGATACTATCATTTTTGCTAATGCAGATAAAAGATCTCTGCAATAAATAATGGAAAATCTTACTCTTTATGAATCTCAGTCTGGTTAATTGATTACTAAAGAAAAGAGTTTATTTTATATATTTAGTAAGGCTGCTTACTCTGTGATTCAAGAAGTGGAAGATGTTACTGGTTTTCAGAGAGGTAGCTTTCCCATGATGTATTTAGGATGTCCTATTGGACATGCTAAAAAGAAGAAGGTTCACTTTTCTTAACTCATCAAAATGATTCAGAACGAACTACAGGTTTGGAAAGGGAAGTTACTCTCTTTTGGAGGTAAGGCAGTGTTAATTAACTATGTTCTTCAAAGTATCCCCATATACCTGCTATCAATTATGAATTCACCGAAATGTGTTATATATGACATTCACAAAATCTTTGCCAAGTTTCTATGGAATTTCAAAAAAAAAAGGGCAGAGCTAAGCATTGGATAGCGCGGCAAGATATTTGACTTCCCAAAGAGGAGGGTGGTCTTGGTTTTAAATCCCTTTTTGATGTTTCCAATTCCTTATTTGCTAAGTTGTGTTGGGACTTGCAATACTCTTTGGTCCAATTTTATGTGGAACAAGTATTGCAAGAGACATAGTCCTCAGATTGTGGAATGGAGAAGGGGTTCTCATGTCTGGAAGTTAATGTTACTAGCTAGGGATTTCTTTGACCAAGAAATTTGGTGGGAACCTAGAGCTTGGCAAGTCAGAGTTTGGTTTGACAATTGGACCCAGCTAGGTGCTCTATATTTTCATCTTCCTATTGATCATATTCAGGAGCATATTGAAGAAATACATCAGCTTATTGATGAGGAGGGTTGGAATATGGGTAGGTTACATGATAATTTTTTTCAGAGGAGGTGTGTTCTCATATTCAACAAGTTCTAGGTAGAGGTCAAATATTAGATGAAAGAGATAAAGTCTGGTGGATTCCTACTGGGAATGGTGAATTCACAGTTGGTAGTGCTTGAGAACTAGTTAGACATAGACAAGAGAAGAAGGAGAACATTATGCATATCTGGGAGAATGGAATTCCTTTCAAAGTGTTTTTTATGATGTTATGATGTGGGGGTTGTGGTATGAGGGTACATGTAGGGGAGGTTCTAGTAAGAATGAAGATCATTAATGAAGTTGAATGATGATGTTGTAATATTAGAGTACCAAAAATTATTGATAATCTTTTTATTCATTGTTCTATGTCCAAGAATCTGTGGAAACTATTTGCAGAAGTTGTTAGAATGCAAGGACCCCTAATGCAAATAATACAAGTCATTGATTCATGGTGGAAAGCTGATTGTTGCTCAAAGTTAAAACCTTTGTTTAAGGCATTCCCTGCTTTTATTATTTGGTTCATTTAGAAGAGAAGAAATGTTATTAGAAATGGTGGATCTATGTCTAAACATACCTTAATCCTAGGTGTGAATAAAATGATTTAATTGTTGGCTAAAGTTAGATATACATGGTTGAATGAAATACCTAATACTTGGCCACTAATTGTTAAACATTTGGAAGAATATGCTCCTTTAAACTGCTGCAAGGTAGTGACTTGGAAACTCCCTTCCCTGGGGAGTTTCAAATGTAATATTGATGGGTGTAGCAAAGAAAATCATGATCTTAGTGCATTGACATTTTGTATTAGGAATGATGAAGGTGATTTGGTATATGTTGAATCACATAAAATGGGAGTAGTTTCAGCAATTAAAGCTGAAATAAGAGCAGTTAAACAAGGTTTGGATTACTGTGTTCAAAAGGGTTGTCTACTATTAACTAGAGAAATTGATTCATTGATTACTAAGAAAATCCTGGATGGGATTGTTGTTATGGATGTGAGAAACATAAAGTTTTCAATGCACAATAGGAATGTGGAGGTGGTTCACACATTCAGAGAAGGAAATAAACTAGACGATTTTTAACTAATAATATTATTGATTTTACAGGTATAGATACATAGAGATATTTCCACATACAAGAGTTTTCACATATAGGAGTTACCAGTCAATTGGAAAAGAATCAAATCCCTAATTTGAGAATAAAAAAGATGAAAAATAGGGGCTTTACCATAGATGCACAAATTACAACTTGATACGCAGGGCTACGATAGGAAGAATCACAAGAGAATAATATCAAGACAAGAATACTACACTGCAACAAGAAAGAAATAAAGTCACCATCAGAGCTTAGTAAAGTATTGTGTATTTTCCTTTTTGCGATGAGATAGATATTAGGATGCTTACCTCTCTAGATCTAAAATCATACACGGTGGTATTAGCTTCGTCGAAGCTCATCATGTGTAAGATCGATGATTTACAAAGAATAATTCTCTAATATTAGTATGAACTGAAATGGAAGTCCAATTGATTCCTTACAAAGAGTGATTTGTGTGTGGCCTCCTCCATCATGCAGCTTGATCCCAGCTAAGATGTTCAATCATCAAGTTGAATAAGTCTTCTTGGGTGCTGAATCATGGCACCAGTGAGAGTTTTTTGACGTATAAGTGATTACACTCCGAACTTGGGTGTGTTGATGATTTTAGCTGGTCTATTGGAGTCGATGCTAGTGAAGGCGAGCATTAGGCCGACATTCCATCGGAGAAGATGAAGCCTCGTTATAACACCCCAGAAAAATTTTCAAACTAAGACTCGAACCGTTCTTCGTAGTGAGAGAGATTTTACCAAGGAATTAAAAATTTCTTAAGTGTTAAGGTCACTAGATGTAGCACCTTGAGTTCCAAGAAGAACTAAAGAGAGTTCACTCAAGTCATTCCTAAGTTCTTCTAAGATTTGGGTCAACTTCAAACGATCATAACCTTTAGTACAAAATTATTTAGTTGTGATACAAGGTATTAAATGAAAGGTCATTGAATTATCTTTCCAACGTCACTGAGTTTGCTAAGTTTAGAGGTCGGATGAGTGAGATATGCCCTTTTGAAGTCAAGATGTCCAATTAAGGAAAGTTACCCGAAAATAGTAAGGGGTATTTTGGTCTTTTCCCTACCCAAACAGATTTAATTCATTTTTAGTAAGTTTTTAAGTGTCTAATATGATTGGGTTCAGTTTTATAATCCTAGTATACACGTAGGGTTTTAGTTGAGAGTTCAAGAAGAGAAAAGAAGAGAAAAAAGGAGAAAAGAGGAAAGGATCAAGGCGTTCGTCGAGATTCTTGAGAGTTGTTGCAGATTTTCGCCATAGGTTTGATCCCTAAGAGGTATGTAAGCTTTCATAGTATTGGGTTTGTTCACCCACACGCCAATCATGTTAAATTCAACGAAATTCGTTGTAGAAAGTTGAAAGTTTGGTGTTCTTAAATTGTGTTCTTGAAATTGGCTTTCGTCCTTGATTTTAGATGAGATTGATGAGTTCTTAAGGAAATGGTGTCGATTTTAGAGTTGTGTTTGATTAGATTCTTGTGTACATGTACTGGGTATCTGAATCTAAAGAGAAGTTGAGCAAAAGAATCGAATTTAAGTGAATTGAGGTTAGAAAATGAAGAAGCAAAAAGTCGGGCGAATTTGGCAACCCAGTCCGCGTCGCGGACCTGCCTCCCCATTTCATAGAATTTTTCTTCGCGTCGCAGAGAGGTCACGGACCCCTCTACCTCAAAAGTTATTTCGCGACCAAATATTAAAATGCATCTCCGCGTCGCGAACTTGCTTCCAGACAGTGATTTCTTGATCGTCTCTCATGTTTAACTATCTAAAAACATTCCTAAACATCACGAGATCTTTCCTATCACAAAACATAACCTTGAATTCATAATTCAAATTCAAGGTAGAGTTAAGAGTTAAGTCTTGAGAGTTCTTTCAAACATTTTGAGAAAGTCCCTTTGAGTATTTTTGAGGAGTCTTTTACAATTTCTAAGAACTTATTTCAAGATTCGAGCAAGTGAGTATGTGAGTGAGGAGAATGTATTCATGAGTCTAATGTATCATCAAGAGATCTTTCATATTATGAACCATAACTCTTGAATTAATAATTCACATTCAAGAGAGAGTTAAGAGTAGAGTTCAAGAGAGTCTTTGAGTTCAATTGTGAATCCTTTGAGATCAATTATCGATTTGAACTAACTTTTGAGGAAGTAAGTATGAGAATGAGAAGAATCGTATGCATTGAGTTCCATAATATTATTTAGACCTTTGAATCGAGTCATTCATGCTCATAAATTCCGCATGAACCCTATGAGTCGAGCACTCTACAGATGAGTAGTATCATTGAGTCTTGAGTTATGAGTACTAAGGTTCTTTATTTCTATTAAGATCCCTGAGTTGAATCGTTCATGTTCATAATTCCACATGGACCCTATGATTTGAGTTATAAATTTTAAAAAGCTTTTTAAAGCTAACACTTGAGTTCTTAAACTGAGTTTTGAGAAAAGAGTTTTGCTAAAACATGATTAGTATGACAATCGAGTATGCCATCAATGTATGAGCATTATGGTATCTAGATATACCATCAATGTTTATGCAGTATGACTTCCCGAGCCATCAATGATCATATTAGAATATGATTTTTTAAATGTTTTTGAGAAAGAACATAGTTGAGTTCATTTTCTGTAAAATGATATATGGGAACTAAGTATTCCCATAAGTAAATATTTTCACATTTAAAAGAGGAGGAAACTGAGATTTCCAAAAGTGTTTTGAGCAGTTTAAGTAACATATCTTTAAGAGAATGAGTTTTGAGTAATAATCTCAAAACACAGAAAGAGTTATGTTTTTAAAACATATGAGCTGAGTATATTTTGGGAGTAGTATTGAGCACCGATACGGGACGAGTTCAGATAACTCAGGTCTCCATAAACCATATAGCCAACGGGGTATAAAGGGTCTTACTTTTTAGATGATTCCTTAGTGCTTTTTAGCATGGACTAGTGGATCCACTTAGTTGAGGCGTTCTATATCCCAGCAAGTTATAGGACAGTTCTAGCAGTGTGGGCGAGAAGTTGTATCATCACATAGCTCATAGTGATGGTTGTCGGTTAGAGAAACTCCCACAGAGTTATATTATATTTTATTATATACAAATTAAGTTGCTATTGTATTCTTCAATACATTGAGTTGATATCTACTATTTTAAAAGCTTTCCATATATTGCATCTTTTATTGTTGCTTTAATCTTGAGTATCTTAAGTTGAGCACCTTTGAGTTGAGTATCATATCTTGAGTTGAATTGTGCTTCATTGAGTCGAGTACCTTATTATTGAGTTGATCCCCATTTCACTGAGTTGAGAACCTTATTTCACTGAGTTGAGTATCTTACCCTGGAGTACTTCTGAGTTGAGTAAGTTTGAGTAGTTTTGAGTATTCCTTGAGTTGAGTTGAACTATGTTTCTTTGAGTTGAGTTGAGTGAGTTGAGAAGAGGTAAGTATGTTTCCTTTTTATCAAGTTCAAGTTTATGTTTATGCTTTAGAATTCCCCTTACATGCTCGTATATTCCACGTACTGAGCCATTTGGCCTGCATTGTTTCATGATGCAGATACATGTATTCATCATCAACAGGAGCTTCGTTGATACCACATGGAGTTCGAGTTAGCTATGGTGATCCTTCTTTCTTCCGGAGGGTTCTATTTTTACTTTCAGTTATATCAATTGTTAGGATGTCGTGGGTCTTCACCCGACTTCCATCTTTGTCAGTTAGAGGCTTCATAGATAGGCAGTAGAATTTCAGAAGTCTATTCATTTATTTTGTTAAATGTTTTAAAGACTTAGTTGCCTATTTTATGCCGAGTTGAATAATTTATTTTTATTCAGAGTTTTTCATTTGAGTTAAAGCTTTGTAATTGCGTTTCATGAATTTTTATTCAGTTTTTAGCTTTGTATGCTTGAGTTAGTCTTCTGCTTGTAGTCAGTCAGGATGAGGATTTGCTTGGGGACCAGAAATGGTTCTCGAGTGCCACCCACGTCCAGGGTATAGGCTCGGATCGTGACACTCATCTGGTATGATTTTGAGGAATGTCGAACCGACCAAGTGTGGGAACCATTTTCCAAATTGGTTACTTACTACTTCTTTAATTTTTTTTATTTAATTTTATTGTTGTTTCTTTCCTGGGGGTGGGCCACTTTTGGCTGTTAGATCATATATTATCTCTTTGTTTTTATTTAAAAAGAAGACATATGTTTGAATTTTAAAAAAAGTTGATTTTTTTTTTCGCTTCATATTTAAATATGATTGTCTATCCTAAGACAGGTGTTAGATTTGTGCACTCATATTTTGTGATTGATAGATATAAGGCTAGTGTTAGATTTGTGCACTCATATTTTGTGATTGATAGCTAAAAGAGCACCCACAACTTTAAAATTCTGGATCCGCCACTACTGACTTGTCTTAGTGGGAAATAGACAAGTGTCGTCACGTTCATTTTTGAGAGGTTTCACTATTGAGTGTTTTTATCCACTTAACTTCCTTCATCCTCTAATTTTGCTGATGACGTTAACTTAATAAATTTAATTTTAGTAAAAAAAAAAAAAGTTATTAAAATGCAACAATTATATACTTTAGTTTAATTAAATTGCGAACATAATATATTTGATTTCATATGAAATTTGGAGACAGCAAAGAAACATCATATCATGTTGTAAAATTAAACATCATCGATCATATAATATACGTCTGGACATTACTTAAAAAGTTTATTATTATATATATAGAAGCATTGCAGATGGATCGTGTCTCAAACTTCATTCTTCCGTTGATGAATCATATTTGTGAAGTCAGTATTGAAATCAGAATAGATAGATGAAACTTTTGATATGTTGCCATTGAGTTCTTGAATTAGGCTCACGTTCTGCACCATGCTATCGTGCGTTCTCGATTGATGGTTCTCGTTAACTTGTTGAATCAATAATCTGTTTCGATCCAACACAGACTGCACCTGTCTAAAATTGTTGGAAAAATTGTTCCACATCTCTGAATCACCTTCTTCCATATTAAAATCTGTAGAGTTATCACGAACACGATGATTATTAATCTTACGGGAGTTTGATTTGGCTATGGTTTGAAGACGACGACTGAAGTTAGAGGTGTCTTCCATTGATATTTTATATGTTAAAAGGATAAAGGAATATCTCGATAGTTACAATTATGCATTTATATTATTGTGCTATTTATAGAGCCAAGGAAGAGTCATGATATGTTAAAGGTGTGGAATAAGACAAGAGTAGGAAATATGTGAAGGATTTTAAGCCACGCTTCTTGAGATAAAAAATAAGTAAAATATCTTCTCATTATAGAGTGCAAAAGGTCATCTCAATCCAGAATAAAGGGTCCTTAGGCACATGAAGAATCAAACTCAAAATATCTAAGACAACTATCTATAATTTCATTATTTTTTTAAAAGTAATATCTAGTCAGTGTTGAAATATGAAGATTTTTGTTATTTAATTCAAAGTTTTTTTTTTAAAAAAAAAAAAACTTAAAGGTATATAGAATTTTATAAATTTGGGAAAAAGGTCTAATATACCCCTCAACTTTGTCATTTAGAGATGATATACCCCTCGTTATTAAAGTAGCTCATATATACCTTTACCGTTATACAAATGACTCATATATACCCTTACCGTTACAAAAGGAGCTCGCATATACCCTTTATTTAAAGAAAGCGGAAAAATTAGTTTTAAATTTATTTTTTGACTTTAAATTTAAAAAAAAAATCATGTAGTGGTGTATATATATGATCCTTCTAGCAAAGTTCAAGGTATATTTTAATATTTTTCATACAAAAATTATTTTTTGATTTCTTTTTATCATTATTCAAGTTTCTTATTCTTTTTTTCTTTCATTCTTTAGTGTAAAGAAAAAATTTAAAACTATTTTTTTTTTTTGCGTCTATATTATAATTTAGTTTTTGTATTTGTAAAAATAAAATTAAAAAAGGGACATCTATAATAAATTTTACAAAAAAATTAGTGAAACATAAATAAATTTGACCATCAAAATAATAAATTTAAATTAATCGTTGAAACATAAAAGTCAAAAAAAAAATATGTGTAAGAAGGATCTAATATACCCCATATGGATTATATTTTTATCAAAAAAATAATTAAAAAAAATAAATTAAAATTAATTTTTTCACTTCCGCTAGAGGAAAAGGGTATATGTGAGCCATTTGTATAACATCGGAGGTATATATGAGCCACTTTCATAACGATGGGTATATCAGCTCTAAATAACAAAGTTAAGTGGTATATTATACCCTTTCCCATTTATTTTTATATATATTTCAAATTTTTTTATATATGTAATCGTCAATATTGTCTTTATAGCCTTTAGTGGATCCACATTAGCTCAGTCAATCCATATTAGCTAAGCTCAGGTTCCTTATCTTGGCAAGTATTCAACACCTTCTTTTTGGTGTGGGGCAGTATATTGAATCCCATGTTGTAGTTCACATGATTTATGTCAATTTCAGTATCTCTAACAGTCAGACCTTTAGTTATTGCATGACATTGAACTTATGTATTTTAGTTTAGTATATCTCAGTTTCATGATATTTTATTTGGTCATTACATCAACATGTTTTACATATTTATTATCTTTAGTTATTATACTTATCATGCATTATCTAACATAATCAGTACATTCAAAGTACTGACCACATACTTTTTGCCTATATTGTTTGATGACATAGGTTCTAACGTTCAAAATCTAATCCGCGGTTAATTCTACCTCTAACCACCTTGCAACAGTGTTTGGTGAGTCCTCATCTCTCTGAGCACAATACTTATATTTCTTTTCAGACATTATTTTCAATTTTCAGACAATTATAATTAGCTAGGGGCTGATCTTAACAACTCATGTTATAGAGGCTTTTTAGACACTTAATTTAGATTTCGATCATATATACTCAAATATTTAATTATCGATTATGATTCAATTTTAAATACCCAAAATACATACAGACTAGAGCTGTCAAAAAGGGTCGATCCAGCCCCACCCGGCCCAAGCCTCGTGGGTCAAGGAATTTGAAGGGCTAGGACGAGCTGACCTTCATTTGGTAATGGCTGAAAATGCTCAACCCAACCCAACCCTAGAAGGGTCGAGGGCTGGGGCAGGCTAGCCCTTTTTATTTCTTTTCAAACTTATAATTTTATAATATCAAGAAAATGAGAAGATTTTCAAATCAAATATGGCAAACAATGGTGTTGTTTCAATAACACTAGCAAAAAATCTAGTGTAATTAGCATGTATCTCACATACCAGATGCGCGAGCGAGATAAGAGAGTGACAAGCAAGATGAGAGGGAGGCGAGGGCGCAAGATTTGTCTGTTTATCCTAGATATATGCGAATCTACTTGGATATAGTGTCTCTAGAACAAATTAACCTAATTTTGAGTCTATATATTTCGAGATACATGCATCTGGACATACCAAAATTTGGTAAGATTCATAATATTACAATATAGCGTGTATTTAAGTAATTAGATTATATACTAGTGAGATTATTGTAAGTTACCTTAAATAAAAAAAATGGTCCATGGGCCGACCCCGGCCCACCCCGATCAAGCCTCAAGGGCCAAGGGCTTATATGGGTCAGCTTATAAGCCCTAATTTTAAAAGGGCTTGAAAAATCATATCTCAACCCTACCCCAAAGTACTGACCACATACTTTTTGCCTATATTGTTTGATGACATAGGTTCTAACGTTCAAAATCTAATCCGCGGTTAGTTATACCACTGACCACCTTGTTTGGTGAGTCTTCATCTTTCTGAGCACAATACTTATATTTTTTTCAGACATTATTTTCAGTTTTCAGACAATTATAATTAGCTAGGGGCTGATCTTAACAACTCATGTTAAAGAGGCTTATTAGACACTTAATTTAGATTCCGATCATATATACTCAAATATTTGATTATCGATTATGATTCAATTTTAAATACCCAAAATACATACAGACAAATCAATATTAATTTAATTGCGATTGTTGCATAGCAAAGAAAGATGACATTATCATGTGAATAGGGCAGGGGTGGAAATTTAAAAAAGCGAAATATTTAAGGCGACCCTCTTAAAAGAAGTGGGGTAAGTTTAATAAATATCTTCTCTGGATTCTCATTTTAAAAAAAAAATTAATGAAAAAACTGCAAAAGGTCACAATTTGGCCAAAACAAGCTCTATTAAGAATAAAGAGTTTTGCTGGAAAAAAATATCATATAGAGCTTTCAAACAAGAAAAATAAGAGAAGGGGATCTTTCCTCTCATTGTGAACTTTTGTTGACCATCACTTTCTTTTTCGTTGCTTTTATAATCAAATTCATTATTACCTCTGTCCATTTTTATTTATCATATTGGAGTTTTGAAAATTTATTTGATTAATTTTTAAAGTTAAATTAGATTATATTAATTTGATATTTTAAACAAAAAATTTAGATATTCAAAAACTATATAAAAAGTACTATAAATTACAATTTTATTATATATCAATATAATAAAAAATACATCGTAAAATGTTAGTCAAAGTTCTTATAGTTTGATTCTAATAAAGGAAATCATGACAATTAAAAGTGGACGGAGGGAGTATATAATTTACGGAAAAGGATCAAAATTTCCCTTGAACTATGTCTATATGAAATAGATTATTTATACCATGTGTTACATTATGAAATTAAAAATGTTCCCATTGTTATTCCAAAAGACCACAAATATCATCAATACTTAACAACCCAATTTTTAAGGATGTGGTAAGTCATGTGGGACTGATCCATCCACCTAAGTGTTGCCAACTAGGATTTACTACAAGAAATCGGCAATGCTTAAGTGGAGGGATTAGTCCCACGTGGCTTGCTACGTCACTAAGAATTTGGATTGTTAACTCTTGAAGGTATTTGTGGTATTTTGGAATAACGGCGAGGGCATTTTTTATGCCAAAATGTAACAGAGGATATAAATAATATATTTCGCATAGTTCAAATGTAATTTTGACCCTTATCTATATAAATAATTAGAAGAATGAAGTGTTTTGTGTTAAAAATAAGGGATAAGGGTCTAAAATATACCCCAACTTTGGTCGAATTTGTTGTTGCGATACTAAACTTTCATGAGGACCTATTACCTCCCTAGACAATTTAATACCGTATTTTAACATATATATTTGCTCACGTGGACATAAAAAATAATGCAAAATTATAAATAGTAATGTGTCCACGTTGGCACATATATACCTTTAAAATACACTATTAAATAGTTCAGGGGGTAAAAAATACACTATTAAATAGTCTAGGGAGGTAATAGGTTCTCATGAAAGTTTAGTATCGCAACAGTAAATTCAACCAAAGTTGAGGTATTTTTCAGACCCTTATCCCTAAAAATAAAGATTATCAATTATAAAGTGTAAAAACATGAATTATGTGAAAATTTTATAAATGACATATATAAGACTAATGATTTCAAGTTATGATAGTAGAATAATACTTTCAAGTTGTAACAATAAAAAATTTCATGTTATAATAGTTTATCAAAAAAAAGTTTTAAAATAATAATAAAAAATGATTTTTAAAAAGTAATAAAAAGTAAAAAAATGGAAATAGTTGTAGTAATTAATTTGAATACATTAATGATAATTAATAATTGCGATAAATTAGGAGATTCAAAACAAAATAGGAATATTTGTTTTCCTTTTTTTACTCTAACCAGTTAAAAATATTTCAAAAACCAATTTTTCTTTTTTGTGCAAAAGTTTTAAAATAATAATAAAAATGAGTTTTAAAAAGTAATAAAAAGTAAAAAATGGAAATAGTTGTAGTAATTAATTTGAATACATTAATGATAATTAATAATTGCCATAAGGAGATTCAAAACAAAATAGGAATATTTGTTGTCCTTTCTTTTACTCTAATCAGTTAAAAGTATTTCAAAAATCAGATTTTCTTCTTTTGTTCAAACTTTTCTCTCTCCTCGAATTTTTTTTCCTGTAATTGGTGTCATTCACCACTAGTTCCAAATAGTTTTGGTTCAATAATCTTCATTTTGTTGTAATGGACAGTTTCTTATCGATATTAATAAAACATGGTGGTAGATGGGATCCTTCTGGTTAGTATTCATTGCGATTTATTATTTGTATTTTTATACTAATGAAACGTAAAAAATAATAATTTAAGAACAATGAAACTGAAAATGAAATTTTCTGATTTTTCTTGTGTATAATTTATTTAAATTGTGATGTTTTTTGTATGAACATTCGTTTCTTCATGTTACATAATAATTCTTGTGAAACTTGAATAAATGTTGGTATGAATTTTTCGTATAATGTTTTTGTAATTTGTATACTGTTTTTTGTAATTAGTATTCAATGCTATTTATTTTTTGTATTTTAATATTACTGAAACTGCGGAAAAAAAATTAAGATTAATGAAACTGAAAATTATGTATGCTGGTATTCAGGTTTTGTTTGTGTATAATAGTTTTAATTATGGCATATGAACATTACATAAAAAAAATTTGAAATTGGTATGAACATTCATTTTTTTTGTATGTTTCTTGTTAAAAAATTACATAATTATTTTTTAAACTGGTATGCTGGTTATATCATGTTGGTACGATTTTGGCATTATATTGGAATCAATTTCGTATACTGTTTATCTAATAAATGACAATTAATTGTTAGAAGTATTATTAAATTTTTGGTATGATTCTGGTATAAAAATTGACGTAAATTTTGTATGAAATTGGTATAATAGTAAAATCAAATTTGTATGAAATTTATAGTTTTTATGGCGCGAATCTCGTATGATTCAATTTCTATTTTTGGCATTATATTGGTTGGAATTGTGCATAGTAGTAGGATGAAATTGGTATACTGTTTATTTAATAAAAGATAATTACTAGTTATAAATTGTATGATTTCGTATTCTTTTTTGCATGAATCTAGTATGAATCAATGTTTACTTTTGGCATGAAATAGGTATAAAAAGTATGCATAAAAATGGTATGAAATTCTTATACTAATATAACATATGTATAAAGGTTATTTGTACTTTTGTATCATGTAATACATACACAATAATTTATGATGGAACAGGAAAATATTCAATTCAAAAAGTGTCGGAGGATAAATTATTGTGGTCTGGTTCAAAAAGAATTGTAGGAAGACCACAACTTGAACGTTGGAAAGAGCTTGCTGATGTGAAGTTCAAAAGGTCTAAGGTTACATGCAGTACATGTCGTCGAGAGGGACACAACAAGAAGACATGTTCAAATTACCCTGCTGAAAAACAAAGACATAATTTATTTTTATTTAGATTTAGTTGTTTTATTGTGACAAACTCATGTTTTTTGATTTATTTTGTCGTTTAAGTTAATGAATTATAATTTCATAACATTTATTATATGTACTAGCCAACCTACAACTAGTTAATGTTGTATCCAATTTGTATACATTTGGTATCAGACTGATATTCCATTGGAAAAATTGAAAAAAAAAACATGAAATTGAAATTTCAAACGAATTAGCCAACCTAAAACTAGTTAATGTTGTACTCAATTAGCATATATTTGGTATCTAACTGATATCCAATTGAAAAATACATAATTTAGATTTCAACTAAATTAGTCAGCCTTTCTAGTTAATTTTGTACCCAATTGGCATACATTTGATATCGAACTGATATCCCATTGAAAATTTTGAAAAATCAACATGTAATTGAGATTTCAACTAAATTTGTCAGTCTAAAACAAGTTAATATTGTATCCAATTGGTATACATTTGGTATCTAACTGATATCCCATTGAAAAAATTGAAAAATCAATATGTAATTAAGATTCAACCAAATTAGATAACCTAAAACAAGTTAATGTTGTATCCAATTGGTATCCATTTGATATCCAACAGATATCCCACTTGAAAATGGAAAAAACAAAATGTAATTGATATTTTCAATTGGTATTAAACTGGTATCCAACTGAAAAATTTAAGTCTATTGGTATCTAATTGGTATTCAACTGAATTTACAACATATAATTAAGATTGCGACTGAGTAAGTCAATCTAAACTAATTAACATTGTATCCAATTGGTATCCATTTTGAAAACCTAATTGTAACAATGTATACAATTGGTATCTAAATAGAATTTTAAGATATTTAATTCTTATTACTTTGTATATGCAGTTTTTTTCAAACTAAAATCTCAATCTAAAATCGGTTGCTGCTGATATCCAATTTGTATCCAATTGGTATCCAGGTTGAAAAATTATGACTAATACTGCATGAAATTGGTATCCAACTGGTGGCCAACTTTTATCCATCTAGGTTTAATTAAGCCTTACAATGTATATTTATATACTCAACATAAAACATACTCTTGATTTTCAAATATCATGAACGAAAATCAATAAAATTTATTTAATACTGCATAGTTTATATTATTACCAAAAACTGAAGCCAAAAATAAACAACATCCTAAAATTATGAAAGTCTAAGCCAATCATCTATCTGATAACTGATCTCTTTGGTCTTGGTGTAGGATAATTGGTAGTATCCAGATCATGTTCTTTTGCTATGCTCAGTCCATCAATTTTCCTAGCAACAATACCAGTTACTTCACTCTCACTAATTGTATCATCAGGGTTCTTACTTCTTCCATACTGCCATGGGATTGTGGCGTACCTTTGACGATATTTTACATCAATGTCAATGTGACCCATATCTAAAACTTCATTGCTAATACATTCATCAAATAAACATGTGTACATGCCACAATCACTGAAAAAATATTGAAAATAATTATTTTGAAAAAGAAAGTGAATTAATTATTATGAAAAAATTACAATAATTTAGGAATACAGACTTTGATATTGGATCTTGTTAATGTACATCATTGATAAATTCAACTTTTAGAGAGGATCGAATTGAGCAGCAGTTTTCGTTTGAATGGAGAAGAAGAACAATGGAGAAGTTGGAAGAGAAAGAAAAATCGGAGTGGATGGAAAGAGAACCTGGGTATGTGGAAGTGGGGTGGGGTGTGGCATGTGATAAGTTAAAAGAAATCTCTTGAAAGGTGTAATTGATAATTATGAACTTATTCTCTCTCATAATTTTCTTTACTCTCACCTATTAACATTATATAAATTAATTAATAAAATACAATTAATTAATTTATAAATTAAAATTGATCTGTTAATAAATGTGACAGTAACAAAAGAACATGAATCAAGGTAAAATCCCTAAAAAAGTGTAAGTGATAATTATGGGAGATTCTTTATTTATATCATTTAATAATAAAAATAAAATTATAAAAGACTAATTATTTAATAAAGTAAAATTAAATTGATTTATAAATAAAAAGTGATATGTTATAATCCGTAATTAAACTGTTATAAGCAATAATATTTTTAAAGTAGATTTAAAACCCGTAATATTGCCCCTTAAATATATATGTGGGGTGATTTTTTCTTTTAAAAAAATGAGATATTTGACCAAGCTTTTGAAAAAAAGTAATTTTTGTCCAAAAGTACTTTTCTTTTTTTGAAAAAAAAAAAAAAATTACAAGAAAAAAAACTTTTGAACAAAAACATAATTAAAATAACATAATATTTATAATTGATTCTACAATCAAAGCTTCAAAAATTGTGTATTGTGCTCTTTACTCTAAAAACTTTCCATTCAATTTTATGTGAAGGTAATAACAACCAAATTTAAGGAATGTGAACACAAAGTTAGATCTGAATATCGGTGAGAAAATAATATTTTTTTTTTGCTTCTCTGTTTTCATACCATTTAAAAATTAAAAAGAAAAAGTCTTTTAAATCTTTTACTACGTACTTCAAAGTGTGACGATATGATTAATAGTAACATATATATATATATATATATATATAGATGAATTCAAAATTTAACTAAGGAAATGTATATTATCACGATACACCCTTTTCGTTTATGACAAACATATTAGGCTTATTATGGAAAAGAAATTCAATTTGGGTGTATTTGGTTGGAAGAACAATATTTAATTTTCATGGAATTTTTTTTCTTTAAAATAAGTGGGGTTTTTAACTTATATTTTAGTGTTTAGTAAGTATGAAAATAAGTTATTATCTCATGAGAACTTATATGTAGTTTAGAAAAATACTATGAAGGTGAAATGAAGTGGCGAGGGAGGGTTTGGGTGTGGAGGGGGGGTGGAATAGTCATTAGGTGGATGAGGAGGAGACAATAAATTTAAAATGTGACTTATGAAACTTGTTCTTCCTAGTTTCATCAGAAAATTAATTTTCCTCATTTTTAAATAACTTGTTTTCTTGAGAAACTATTTTCTAAAACATTTTGATCAACCAAATACGAAAAATGGAATGAAAAGTATTTTCATCCATACCTAACACACTGAAATGTTTAGAAGGAACTCTTGGGTAACAAACGCGGACCAATACCAAATATATATCAGGTGTACAAAATTTGAATTTTCCAAATACCAAATCAAATCAATTGTGTCAGATTTTTAATCTATAATCCAAATTAAATCAACATGTCGATTTTTTTCACCCTCGGATGGGGTTTCGATAAAGTCTTCATACAAAACATAAAACTTATACTTGAAATATTTCTTTAATCTTGGTAAGATACAACTATATATCTAACGTGCTTCTTAATTTAAAAAAAATAAAAAATAAATTAGATAAGTGATGATATTGTACTAAAATATTCCACAAAAAATGATAATGAAATTGTACAAAACAAAAATTGCAAATTAATAATCTATGATAAAAATAATCATAATTTAAAAGTACTTAGTAAAGCACAGCTAAAAAGTATTAGAGGGTGTTTGGATTGGATTAAAAGTTGATCAAACCTACTTTTAAGTTAGTTTTTGGCTTCTAAAAGTGTTTGACAAATATAAAAAAATAACTTAAAATAAGTTAGGAAGTGTTTGGCAAGGTCAAAAATGACTTAAAAATAAATTAAAAATGACTTAAAATAAGTCAAAAACCAAAAGTAGGTCTCCCCCTACTTTTTATATTTTGACTTAAAAGTTATTTCAGTTTGACTTTTTATTTTTTACTTAAAAACTACTTTTTCTAAGTCAATCCAAATGGACTCTTAATTACATAACTAAACACTAAAGATAAAAGTTAAGTTATGTATTTTCTTGTTTAAATTATTTAATGCAAAATTAAAGAATAAATATCAATATTATTATCATTTCTGGTGTTGAAATTATTTCTAGCATTAATAGTGATCCGATTTTGATTTGAGCTTTGAATTTATAACATGCATCTATAAGGTATACAAACTTAGAAAGATTACATATCTACACATTCTTATTTACCATATTTTCTATTATTCCCTACCATTTCAAGATATTACAAAAAATCCCTCTCTTTCCTCCAAAACCAAACTCATTCGGATACATTATTGATCAACTCCCAAAGTCACGCTTTCCTTTTCCTATTTTCACTTCTTCAATCTCTCCCTATTTTCACTCCCACAATCTTATCAATTACTTCCTTCATTACAATTTGAATTTCAAAATCTCTCTCTCCAGTCAATTCATGAAAAAATCGCCCAAAGGGGGGGGGGGGGGGGG
>JAJOOR010018671.1:0-15931 GCA_036250505.1 Solanum acaule
GTTTTCTCCAAATAAAATCTATGTTGTCGCCGAGATTCTCGCCACACATCCACAAAAATAGTTGGACAATTATTCTTTTACACCCCCCCCCCCCCCCATCCACTCCAACCACCCCATTTACTAAGAAATTAAATTTCAAGAAAGTTAAAGGGAAAGAAGCATTTTCAATATGTCATGTGAATATAAATATAAAATAGATAGTAAAGCAATAGTCTTCTTCATTGTTTTTAATATGAATTCTTCATTAATGTATTACATTGTTTTATGTATTTGATTTGATATGCTTTATTTGAATTAAAAATCTATTAAAACTTATATCTTTACCTTCTTAAAATTTGTGTATACGTCATTTTTTTCATACCCCATTTATGAAATTTTGTTATTGTCGTAGAAAAGTGATAGACTAACACAATAATGTAGGCTATGTCGCGATGTAACTGATTCAAAATTCTGTAACTTAATTTTATTATTAGGGATAATTGCACATTTGATCCCTTGGTTATGAATGAATTATGGTTTTTGACCGTGTAATATTTGGTTAAGTACATTTAACCTTCAATTAACTAAATGTATATCATCATCCCTTCATATAGGAAATATATAATTCTTAAACTATTATAAAACTACATTACCCTCAAATTAATATGGAGTAATAATTTATATTTCACATAAAATATATTGATAATTGAATTGTTTATCTCTTACTAATTCATTAAAAAATTGTAAAGTATAAGGTGACAAAGAAGAAGGCTAAGTTAGTGGTTATGATGGCAAAGACAACAGCTTTTGAATATGTTGAACTAGGGAACAAATTAAAGGTGGAGACAAAAAGTTGTACATGCTCGAAGGCGAGAGAGAAAAAGAAAGGCCTGAGACTTGGATCAAATTGAGTGCATCAAGGTATTGGTGGAAGTGACACTTATTAAATGAAGGTGACAAACATACTTCCTTAAACTCTTGAATGAACAAGGGGACATAGACGTTATACTGGGTGGACTAGAGCAAGGTTGTAGGTGCATACAGATTGAGGAGGTTAAGCGGGCTATTAGTAGGATGAACATGATAAGAGCAACCAGACCAGATCATATGAGATTTTGATGGAGTTTTGGAGGAACACAAACATGATAGATATGGAGTGGGTAACTGAGTTTTTTAATGTAATTTTAAGACTATAAAAATGCTCGAGGAGTGAAAATATAGTACAATGGTCCCATTGTACAAAAACAAGGTTGATATCTAAAACTGTAACAATTACAGAGGTATCAAATTACTTAGTCACATTATAAAAGTTTAAGAGAGGGTGGTGGGGATGAGGATGAGAAGGAGGGTGTCCATTTTCGAGAACCAGTTCAAATTCATTTTGGGGCGATCAAATACAAAATTTATTCATCTTATGAGGAGGTTGTCATAATCCAAAATGGACGTGATGGCACTTGTCTATCCCCACCAAGACAAGTCGTCCTCAATCCAACAAAATGAAAGAAAAAGTGGAAAGATAAAGCAAGAACAAGATAAAGCGGAAAACTTATTCATTCTATTGACATCCCAAAACGTAATTGTCATGTGTACAAGACACTAATACATAAAGTGTGAAATTAAAGTAAGTCTATAAGTCTCAATTCTTTGTTTCTCAAATAGAACGAAGCAAAAAAAGAAGAACTAGAGGACCCGCCGGAATGACAAACATATACCTCTCAACAGTTCTTTGACAAGCCTCGGAGATGGAAGAGAAAGAACAATCACACGGTATCGGGCTCGAAACAAGCAAAGAGTGAGTACCAACAACACGGTACCCAACAAGCAATATAATAAAAAAATCAACTAGCTAGAAATCGAGTACTCCTTTCATCCCAACCGAACCTCCTAAAACTACAACCTGCACAGAATTCAGCCCACCTAACAATTCTACAATACACAAATCCCAAGGCTCAAAATCATAGTCTAACAGTCACTATTCAACAACCAACATGTAACAAGTAAGTCAAACATAAGCATCAAAATGCATCAAATCACAATTATCAATCTCTTGCTGGAATCATTTCCCTTCGGCACAATATCACTAGCCGCAATCATTGTCCATCGGCTTTATATTAAATCACTAGCCGAAACTATTTCTCATCAGCTTTATATAATTTCACTAGCCGGAACCATTTTCCATCGGCTTTATATTATTTCACTAGCTGGAACCATTTCTTATCAGCTTTATATCATTCACTAGTCAGAACCATGTCTTGTCGGTTTTATATCATTTCACTAGCCGAAATCATTTTCCATCGACTTTATATTATTTCACTAGCTGGTACCATTTCCCATCGGCTTTATATCATTTCACTAGCCAAAACCATTTTCCATTGGCTTTATATCACATGTCTAATCACCATGGTGTTCAACAACCAATGCACATTAGTAAGTTCACACCATAAGGAAGAGACACCAATTCAAGTAACTTAAGTCCACATTCATGCTATCAAACATTTCATCAATCAATCAATTAGGGTCACACAAGGCAATTCACAAGCGTTATGATCAACACATAGCCTTTTCATTTCAACCATTTTTTATTCATTAAGATTGATCAAGTGGAACAATTAACCCTTCACCTCATTCACATTACTCACAACACACATAATGAAGAGAATCCACGAATTTTACTAGAAGACAAGGTTTAGGAGATCAATTGTCTTAATTCAACCAACTAGTCACTCCAAGACTTGAGTTATCCCCTTCCGACCAATGTCCAAAGTCACACAATGTATATCAATCAAGTATTCACAATAAATTTCTGATAAACAAAAATACCCACATCAATTACTTTGAAAAATGAGTCAATCAACTCAAAACCCGATTTTGAAAAAATAAAGTTTAATTTAAATTCAAAATTATTTACTTGAAATCGTTACCCAAGGCATTTGGAACTCATTGGTTAAAACCATTTTTAAAAAAGACTTAAAATTAGTTCACAATATTCATTTTAGTTTAGAGAACTTGAGTTCTTGAAAAACCTTGTCATTTGCCAATCAAAATCTCAAATTTTGATGTTAAAATCCATAAATAATCAAAGGAAAATGAAGTTATAGGATAAAAAAGGCTTACTCAATGATTTAGCACAAGAAAGCTCTTCAAAAACCGCCTCTGAGGATTTGCCAAGCTCAAAAAACACAAAATAGGGCTAAAACCCTGAAATTTGCAGGTCAAAACCCTTCTTTGATGTCGCTTATGTGAACTCAGGTTCACTTAAGCGAACCCCGCCAAAATTGGGTCTCGCTTTTGCGAACTAGGCTCTTCTTAAGCAACTATTGCTAAAGCGAGCCCTAGTCCGCTTAAGTGAACCCCACAAAAGACCAACCTTCACTTTAGCGATCCACCTTCGCTTAAGCGAAGATTGCTAAAGCGGAAAGGTGCATCACAACAACGGAGGTCACAAAACTGAGGCATCGAAAAATTTAGCTAACTTTCAAATCATCGAAAGGACTCACGAGATTCATTCGAAACCCCATACACGCAAATCATATATACAAATCGATCATACTCAATACTTTGGACTTAATGGGAACCGTTGAAATACTAATATGAGGTCTCTTTGACCCAATATTCGTGAAAACCACAAGAAACTAACACAACACCTAAAAGACTAACTCAAGCTTAAGACCTCTCAAAAATCAACCAAGACCTCATCCATGCCTAAAATTATCCCGTGAATCTAGAGGAACTCTCAGAACTTTGATCTGAGCATCCGAACCTCGAATGTTGACCAAAGTCAACCTAAATGCTAAATTTCCACAAAATTCCAATGTAGGACGCCAAATCCTCAAAAGGACTTCGAATCTGAAACCAACAACTCCCACTAACTAGATTCCACATTCGAAGACTGATAGAATCGACAGAATTCCATTCCGACACTCGAAACTCTAAAAGACATCAAAAATCACTTTCTTAACAATATTAACCTTTCAAACTCAAAAATTACAAAAACCACAACTTTAAACTCAAAGTTTGAAACCAACTTTCAAAACTCAATTAAAAACAACTTGGCTCAATATCGGGAGGGAAAACAATAAATTCATGAAACTTTTAAAAAATGACCAACCAGGTCATTACAGAGATGAATGGAGAAATACAAGGATAGAAAGAAGGGCTTACATATAATATTTATTAACCTTGAAACAATTTACGATAAGGTCTCGAGAGAAGTCCTATAGAGATGCCTGGAGGCTAGAGGTATATCGATTACACATATTAGGATGATGAAGGACATGTATAATGGAGCCAAAAATCAGGAATAATGAGATGTGACTTAGAGCAATTTTCAGTTGATATGGGTTACTCCAGGGATTATCACTTGTCCTGTTCTTACTTTCCTTGGTGAAGGATGGATTGACGCAATATATTCAAAATGAGGTGTCATGGGGTATGTTATATGCAGATGACATAATACTAATTGATGAGATTTGCAGCGAAGTTATTTTTTAGGTTGGAGGTGTGGAGACAAACGTCGAAGTCTAAAGGGTTCAGATTTAACAAGACCAAAATAAAATATTTGGAGTGCAAATTCAGTGATTTAACGTGTGAGGCGGACATGAAAGTGAGGCTTAACATATAGGCTATCCCCAAGAGAGATAATTTCAAGTATCTTGGGTCCTTAATCTAAAAAAGTGGGAACATCGATGATGATGTCACACATCATATTGATGCGACATGGATGAAGTGGAGGCTTGCTTCTAGAGTCTTATGTGATAAAAAATGTACTACCGAAATTCAAAGGTAAGTTCTTTAGAGTTGTAGTTAGACTGACTTTATTATACGAGGCGGGGTGTTGGTCAGTCAAGAATTTTCATGTCCCAAAAATATAGGTAGTAAAAATGAGAATGTTGATATGGATGTGTGGACATATATACTAGAAGCGATCTGGATTAGGAATCTCCGAGACAAGGTAGGAGTTGCAAAAATGAGAATGTTTATAGTATATTGCTTTTGATTTCCTTTATCATATGTGCTTATTTTTACTTCAATTATCGCACTATGTTGTTATTGTTCTGTAGGCTAGTTGCTATATTTTTTTCAGAGTCATTTTTTCCCTTGCATACCCTCCTTTTATATGTTTGACTTGAGCCAAGTGTCTTTCGAAAAGAAGTCTCTCTACCTCCACGAGGTAAAGATAAGGTATGCCTACACTCTACCCTCTTCAAACCCCACTTATAAATTCCATTGAGAATGTTGTTGTTGTGAAGATTCACACTAGGATAAAAAATGCATATATTAATTAATTGCACGTTAATTGTGTTTAAATAGATTTATTAAAATCAGATTTATTAATTTTGACGGACTAAAAGTGGTAAAAAATAATCTTAATGCTAACAAAGAATCCATCAAATTTCTCACACCTTGCATTGTGGTCTGTAGTAAATCCCTATGCTAGACGTCAAATAGTCTTCAACTTGCATCGTCTAATCATAAATCTAAGGGAAAAGGGTCTGAAAAATACTTTAACTTTGATCGAAATTGTTGTTACGATATCAAACTTTGGAAAGGACCTTTTACCCCTGTACTATTTAATAGTGTATTTTAAAGGTATATATGTGCCTATGTGGACATCATAAATATTGCATCATTTTAAATAGTAATGTGTCCACGTGAGCACATATATACCTTTAAAATACACTATTAAATAGTGCAAGGGGGCTAAAAGGTCCTCCATAAAGTTTGATATCGTAACATCAATTTCGGCCAAAGTTGAAATATTTTTCAGATCATTTTCCCTAAATCTAAGCTTGTTCCTGGAAATTGCCTTACTTTTACATTTTAATTTATTTTATTTCATTTTTTGGCTGCAAGGGCTTGCTTTTTCCTTTGCAAGACATTGTGAATTGGTCTTTCTACTTGATTATCTAAACAACTGTCTCGTCTACTTTCTCTTGTAATTGATATCAAAAGTTGTCAGTATTGAAAAGGCCCTACATATATTAATTACTTATAAAAAATTATCTTAGAAAACAGCTCACTCAGAAAATGGTGGATGACGTTGATTAGGTTGTTGATATCGATCAATACCTTGGGACTTTTAAGTGAAATCCATGATAAAAATACGTTATCATGATTTGACAATGCATGTTTTAGTTTAAACTCCCAAGTTTTCTTTCTATGAAGGTACTCATCTATTTTGGAGAAAATGTTAATTGTAGCTAGAAATTGTATACCCTCAAAGCATGTTATGTAGTGACCCCAATTTCCACTTTAGGTAAAGTATAAGTTGATCTTTAGGAGAATACATTGAATATAGTCATATGGTATCTTAAAGAAATGGCCAACAAAATAAAAAGGAAGTAACAATTATAATCATACATATATCCTCTTTGGTCTTTGGTGCGTGAGTAATAAAGGATCATATGGCCTACAATACCAAATGAAGTTGTGTTTGATTGGCCATTCTAATTCATATATCACTATTATGATTTATGGTGAGTTATTTGTGGTGCCACACGGATGCATATTTGGTTTGGTTTTGAAAGGAGGAGGGACCAATTATTTTTTTCTCAGTTGGAAACCACAATAATTTTTTATACAACTTCAGTAGATAGCTTTAAGAAGCTATATATGATATATATGCATGGAACTTAACACTAGATAAGACCGACATCACAACATGATGTTGCTCCTTTATTATTTTTTTGGATAACAAGTTGTTGTCATGCTTTTATTTGTGGATTCAATCTCATCTAGGATATATTAAGTTTAATTTATACTAGAATGAATGATCAAAGTCGAAGTGATCCATGGAGGCATGGACGTTCTTTCTTTAAGATTAACTCAAAGTGGTGTCTAACGTACGTTCTCGGAGATTAAACACATCTTAATGAGTTCTAAATTATTATAAAAAATATGTTATTAACGACTCTCTAATTATAAAAATATACAAAATTGTATTCATAATATTAATAAATGATTTATTTTTTTGTGATTGCAATTTATTTTGTTTTTATTTTAAAAAAATTGTTAACAAACAAAATAACATATATAGGAAACAAGACAATTAGTTACTTATTATAAATATAGTAATATAGTATAATAGCATTTTGATACAAAGTTTCAAAAAATAAAAAGTAATAATTAAATATTGTGATTTTAAACTAGAAAAATATCGAGAAAAGAAAAAATACATTTTCATTAAACGGAAAAAAAAATTATTTGTTCTTTAGCCTTCAATTCCCACTTCATAGTAATTTTGAATTCACAACTTCACATTATACAAAACATCAAAACTCAAAGTAATTAAGAACCAAATTCCTCTTAATTTCTCTTTGTATTACACTTGTATAGTTCTTTTCATGTTAGTTATTCATGTTTCTATTTTATGAACGTTCTGTTTTGGAGAAGTCATATATTTGTTTTATAAGCATTTTCTTATTGATTAAATAAAAAACAGAATCGTTAAGAACCAAAACCAATAAATCGAATCGATTATACATGAAAATCGAACCGAACCGACCGATGCACATCACTATTCTTAATTTATTTCTATTATTAATTATAAATTATTTTTGTAATATATTTCTCTGGGCATTAAATTTATTATATTTAAAAATGATATAATAAAATTCTCATGATTAGTAATTAAGGGGTATTATACTGGCGTACGAGAAAAGAATAATTAATTGACAGTCCATTAAATCAAAGTTAAATACGTGCAGTCTTTGTGATTGCATTATCCGTTGATCTATAATTTCCCTTTCTCAAAATAGTGTTTTTCATTTACATGGTAAGAAAATATTAATTAAGAGAAATATTTGATTATTTTATTTATATTTTAAGACATAATTCTTCTTTATTAAATATTTATTTTATCTATGGGTCATTATTGAGATATTTGTAATCTTCAAAATAATTATTACTAAAGATAAAATGGAAAAAAATATTAATTTTATCTTGTATTTCTCAAATGACAAGTATTTTGAAATAATTATTTTTAATAAGGACGATAAATATTTTAAGATGGAGGGAGTATTTTGCATAATCATTTGATTTCTTGTATAAAAAATAAATATTTTCCCTATCCGGTCCCAAGTTATGTGATGATATGACAGTATTTGATTAGATACAAAATTTAAGACTTCTTATTTCACAAATACTATATATTACCTTTTTTAAATATGACCTCTTGTTTCATAAATACAATAAATTGGTACGTGTCAATCTTGAGGATAAAATGAGAATGTTAAATTTAATGTCTTCTAAAATATAAAAAGAAAAAAAGGCATAAAAGTACTCCAAAGACCAAAGTCCAAACTTGATTCGAATTTTCAGTTATATATTCTTATACTTCTATTACTTTTTTTCACTTTTTTGGAAGTGAAATAAATATATAATAAACTTTTGAGTTTGTTGCGTCATTCATCAAATCCACAGTAGTAAATAAAGTACTAAAGAGAAAAGAGACCAAAACACTAGGCATGCTTACCACTATTCTCTGTTCTTCATCAACTTTTTTATGGTAAAGTGTCACTCAATATAATGTTGATGTTGTCATTGATCATGAATATTATTCATTTTTCATAAAAATGTTATCAATTGGCTAAAGATCAAATACCAAAATAAAAGAGACTGTCACTAGCTAGTCCCATCTTATAAACAATTATTAGTCGTTAGGTAGCTGGATAAGTTTAAAGTTAATACATGAATAACTTGGTTATTCATGTATTAATTTTTATATCATGTTTAATTTACAAATAAAATAAAAGTTATTCATGTATTATCCTTTAATTTTATACAAATTTTTATTGATAGGTTCTCAAATAGGAGTGAGCGTTCGGTTTTTCGGTTTGATTTTATCAAACTTCCACTTCGTTCTTCAGTTTTCAATTTTAGAAAAGTGTGCACCGTATACCAAATCGAACTAATTCGGTTCGATTTAATTCAGTGTTTTTAAAACAGTTTTGTGGTGCGAATGAAATATAAAATGAGGACAAGATCAAAGTATAAGATACTTAAAAATTTAAAACTATGTTAAGAGAGTGTCTCGCCATAAAACATTTGTTATGCTAACTAAAAGACTATATTTGTCTTTATCAAGAACATTATGCCTCCAACTACTTCTTGAGAAAAACAAGGACGAAGACGAGTTTCTTTACATAACTTACACCGATAAAAATACGTTTGGGTTCCACTTGGAAATTAATATTTGAAGTTAACTATTGAATTGTAAATTTGTTGCTACTTTAAGTTGTTCGTGAATGATTTAATTGTTAGTTGACTTTTTTATTTTTAGTTAAGAAAATGCCCATAAATAAATAAATATGCATATGCATATACATATTATTTTTATTTTTTTAAAATAAAAATTCGAGTCTTCTGCGCACCAAAGTCATAAGACCCTTACACCGAACACCGAATCGAAGAATCAAACTTTTGAAAAAACAACACGACATCAAATCGAAAAACCAAAGAATCGAACTAGTTCAATTCGGGTCGGTTGTTCGATTTTCCAATACTTATGTCCATCCCTATTCTCAAATATTGTATAAAAGTTATTCAAGTATAAATTTAATACGGTGTTAGATTGCATTTTTTCCCCGCAATTCTACGTAAGTAATACCTACATAGTTTATGAGGGAATCTATGTATAATTTATATAGAATAGAAAGTGGAATAAGTTATTACATGTATTAGCATAATAAATTACACATTTACCCCTATCAATTTACTTTTAAATGTATATTAATTTACAACAAATCAAATATATAATACATGTAAAACAAACACTACCAATTTTTGTCTTTGGGTATTTTGTCTTGTTAATTGCCTCATTACTTTTAGTTTTTTTTGCTTCATTTTTTGTTAATTGTTTAGGGAAAAGGGTTCGAAATATATTTGAACTTTGACCGAAATTATTGTAACAATTCCAAACTTTGGACAGGACCTATTACCCCGCTGCACTATTTAATAATGTACTTTAAATGTATATATGTGCCCACATGGACAAGTTACTATTTATAGTGATGCAAATATTTATGATATCCACGTGTGCATATATATATATATTTAAAATAACTATTAAATAGTGCAGGGGGTAAAAGGTCCTGCCCAAAGTTTGGGATTGTTACAACAATTTCGGTCAAAGTTCGAATATATTTCAGACCTTTTTCCCAATTATTTATTTTTTACGGTAAAATTGTGGTTATTAATTGTAATTAATTTATTTGCTTAGTTTCTCAGCAACACACTGCCAATGCAAGTAATAATTTATTTTCAGTTATTTGTTATTTGCTTTAATTTAAATTACTTAATTGCTTATCATATTCAATACAAATTACTTATTGCTTTAAGCTATTTATTATTTACTTTATTATCTTTAGCTATTGATATTTATTTAATGTATTATTTAGATAATTGTTTTTTTAATGTGTATAATACATATTAGCTCACTAAATATTTTTGGATTAACTCGTTCATGTTTTATAATCGCTATATAACTAAACCCTGCATAACTAATACTTACATAACTAATATATACTCATATTATTAATACATGTCTAATTTTATTCAGTTACCAAACGACCATATCGGACTTGTATGATTCGTTCCAATTTCATAATTTAACTTTTTAATTTGATTGTAAATTCATATATGATTTTTTCACCACTCAGTTTACTTTTAATTGTTTAATTTATATTTTGTATATCCTTAAAAGATAAGAATATCTTATATAATACCCGTCATATTATTGATGCTTAATCTGAGATTAGAAAAACAACTAATTAATATACAAATAAAACATGAAAAAAAATGATTTTTTATATGCTAAAAATAACAATAAAACTAAAATACATTTTAATATTATAGACAATAAAAGTGAACAGAAATATTTATTAAAAGGAAAGACAGTTTTGTTTATTAGGACTACTACTCCCTATGTTCAACAATACTTGTCCACTATTGACTTTACACGCTTCTTAAGAAACTATAAATAGAACATTAATTTTACTATATCACTCTGAATATAATAAATACAATATCTTGAAAAATGTAATAGGGAAATAACTATAATTAATGATAAGGATAAATTAGGAATTAAATGCAAAAAAATTCATTGATTTTATAAAGTGGACAAGTATTGTTGGACATTCCAAAATAATATAGTGGACAACTATTATTAAACCGAAACTACTAATTAATACGTAAACATTCCCTAAATTGATGCTTTCTTCCGTTCACGTAATAATTAATAGTAGTTTTAATAAACAAGATTGTCCTTTCTCGTATTAATTAGTAATAATACTTCCTTCCTCCAATAATAATCGTCCACCATATTATTTTGAGATATTTAATAGGAAAAATTACTGAAATACATGTCTTATATTTCCCTTATTTCTAATATTCTCTTCTATTTCTAAAAACCTGTAAAATCTCTTATTTCTCTCCTAATTCTAAATTATTTTATAATGTATCCGAGCTACATATTATGTATCCGGTTTATTTTATAATATATTTGAGCTAGTTTTTAATGTATTCGAGCTACATATTATGTATCCGGTTTGTTTTACCTTTTCAGGGATTAATGTAATTACAAACTAAATAGGGATATATTGTAATTTCATATTAAAACTTTGTGATTCCTAAAATTTATACTTTAATACTTCCTCCGTCTAATAATATTTGTCCACTAAACTAAAAATAAATGTCCAACAATATTTGTCCACTTTATGAAATCCATAAATAATTTTACGCCTTAGTTCATAATTTACCTTTATCATTAATTATAGACATTTCCCTATTACATTTTTCAAGACACAATATTTATTATATTCAAAGGGTGATATAGTAAAATTATCCTTCTATTTATAGTTTCTTAAGGGGTGTGTCAAATCAATAATGGACAACTATTGTTGGACAGAGAGAGTAATACTTGTCCACTTTATGAAATCAATGAATAATTTTACACTTAGTTCCTAATTTACTCTTATCATTAATTATAGTTATTTATCTATTACATTTTTCAAGATATTATATTTATTATATTCAAAGGGTGATATAGAAAAATTACTCATCTAGTTAAAGTTTATTAAGAAGTATGCAAAATCAACCGTGGACAAATATTATTGGACAGAAGGAATAGTTTTAATAAACAAGATTGATATATAATTATTATTTATTAATAGTATAAATGAGTTAGAGACGTAATTATAATTGGAGGGAGTTTTTTTGCACGTGTACAATAATTATAGAGATAATGAAATTTTAAGTCGGAGGGATTTGAGATAATGAGTGGGGTAACTAATGTCATCAATGGCTGATGAACATGCTGCCATGCTGCCAAGGTTCCAACGTTCACTGGAACGTTTCTGCCAACATTATATGACCACAAAGTCAATGGCCAAATGCAGGAGTAATAAGGCAACATTAAGACACCAAAATAATGAGCAAATTTAATATAAAAAATAATATTAAAATGCTCAATAACCAACAATCCCCCACTCATTTTTATATTAATTAGAGAGTCTATCAGTTGAAGGAAGACTTCTATGCATAATGAAGGTGTGCTCTGTATTGAACCTCCACTTAGTGAAACATTAACTTTTACTACAGAGTCGTAGCGGTCTCAGACTTGAACTAAGACTGCTTAAGGGAAATAAAATATCACTGCTCACACATAATAATCAAGGTGTTGACATGAGCTTTAAAGCCAGCACGTTATGGCCATGTGCTATCCCGGTTTCATGAGTGCTTTTGAGAATAAACCAATTCTCATAGGAAGCGACCTACTTCCACACATCACATAGGTAAAATCTATCGAGAGTGCTCTTGTAAGCTTAACACTCCACCCATACGGGCTACATATATTCATTAAGAGTTTTATCAACTCAACCTTCACAAATCACTACAGGAAACAATGCACTCACATCATAGGGAAGGAATAAAAAGATAGTGCATTTTTCACAACAAGTCATCATATGATTAGTTTTTCTCTTTGAACCTGGTTATAGGATCTCTCGTCCCCAGGTTGGGTTTCCTCATATATGACTCAAGGATTTATAGGCTTCAATCCCATTTCCTTCGATGTGCTCCAGACCTTTTCTCTAGTTAAGGCCTTAGTAAAAGGATCTGCAAGATTATCACAAGATTTGACATAATCAACATTAATAGTACCATTTGTCAAATACGATCTTACATTATTGTGTTTCCTCCTTATAGGTTTGGATTTACCGTTGTAATAACGGTTTTGAACTCTACCAATCGCAGCGGTGCTATCACAATGTATTAAAATAGGAGGAATTGGTTTTTCAAAATAAGGTATTTGAAACAGTAAATCTCTTAACCAATTCGCTTCCTCACTAGCTGAAGCTAAAGCAATTAGTTCAGCCTCTATGGTAGAGTTAACAATTATAGTTTGCTTTTTGATCTCCAACAAATAGCACCACCACCTAAAGTAAAGAAATAACTAGTGGTAGAACATGAATCACTTGATAAAGTGTTCCAATCTGCATCACAAAGGCCTTCAAGTACAACAAGATATTTTTTATAGAACAAACCACAATTTTTCGTTCCAATTAAATATCTCATAACTCTTGTTACAACATGCCAATGTTCATTACCTGGCTTGCTTGTAAACCTGCCAAGTACTCCTACTGCATATCAATATCAGTCCTAGTGCAATCAGTCACATATCTAAGACTTCCGATTATGCTAACATATTCCTTTTGATTTATTACATCATTTTCACTTTCAACAGGAAATAAGTGAACACTTGAATCAAAAGCAATAGCAACATGCTTGCAATCAAGAAATCTATATCTTTTCAAAATTTTCTCAATATAATGTGACTGGTCAAGGAAAATTCCCTCACATGTTCTTGTTATTTTTATTCCAAGAATAAAATTTGCCTCACCAAGATCTTTCATATCAAAATGGCTTCTAAGAACATTTTTAGCTTCATCAATAACATTCATGTTAGAGCCAAAGATCAATAAATCATCAACATATAGGCAAATAATCACATCTGAATTATTCCAAGACTTATGATATATGCACTTATCACACTCATTTATTTTAAAACCATTTCCAGTCATGTAGGAATCAAACTTTTCATGTCATTGTTTTGGTGCATGTTTTAAGCCATATAGGGACTTAGTAAGTTTATATACTTTGCTTTCTTGGCCTGCTTCAACAAAACACTCGGGTTGATCCATATAAATTTCCTCATTTAGGTCTCCATTTAAAAAAGTAGTTTTTACATCCATTTGATGAATTAGCAAATCAAAAATTGCAGCCATAGCAATTAAAAGTCTTATGGATGTAATTCTTGTTACCGGAGAAAAAGTATCAAAAAATTATAGGCTTTCTAGTTGTTTAAAACCTTTTGCAACTAGTTTAGCCTTATATTTATCAATAGATCCATCCGGTTTCAACTTTTTTCGTAAGATCCATTTGCAACCAATAGTTTTACAACCCGGTGGTAAATCAACTAACTTTCAAGTTTTATTAGAAATTAGAGATTTCATTTCATCATTTACAGCCTCTTTCCAAAAAATGGAGTCATGTGAAGATAAAACTTCTTTTAAAGTGAGAGGGTCATCTCCAACATTAAACACATAAAAATCAGGACCAAAATCTTTTTCTATTCTAGTTCTTTTACTTCTTCTTAACTCAAAATCATTGACTTCTTTATTTCAAAGTAGAAGTAGAAGAACTAGGTAGTGACAAAATATTTTGTTCAATCCTTTAACCCCCGTCAAAAGGAAACTTATTTTCATGAAAAATAGTATCACCCGATTCTATCACAATATTATCTTCAAGATTAAAAAATCTATAGGATGTACTATTTGAAGCATAACCAAGAAAAGCACAAGTAGTAATCTTTTTATCCAATTTTGTAATATTGGGATCCATTAGCCTCACAAAGGCTAGACAACCCCAAACTCTTAAATATCTCAAACTTGGCTTGTAACCTTTCCACAATTCAAAAGGTGTCAATTTAGACTTTTTATGAGGCACACGATTCAACACATAACAAGCAGTTAAAATAGCTTCACCCCAAAAATTTAAAGGTGCATGTGACTCAATAAGCATGACATTAGTCAATTCAACCAAAGTTCTATTTTTTCTTTCCGCTACACCATTAGATGAAGGAGAATAAGGAGGAGTAGTTTCATGAATTATTTCCAATGATCTAACAAAAGAATTAAACTCATTTGACTCATAGGATTTATCCTAAACTACTCATGATTCCAACATAACGACAATTAATATGATACAAACGAGCATGCCAAGAATTGGTGGAAGAAAGCATGTAAAAAAAAGTAGAAGCTTTATTTATTTCAACATTCAGTTTGAACATCCCATCACATGCATACCCCTTTCCCACAAGAATACCCTTCTTCACTATTACATATTGATCAGATTCAATAATTTGATTAAAGCCTACTTTATTAAGAAGAAAACTAGACATCAAATTTTTCCTCATAGAAGGAGTATAAAGTACATCTTTCAAAGTTAATACCCTTCCAGAAGTAAAACACAATTCGACATCTCCCGTTCCAAGCACTTGAGTAGTGTGAGCATCCCCAAGTATGATGGTTTTGGGCTCCTCAAATGAATATATTTCTTAAACCAGTCTTTGTCATAACAGACATGACGGTTTGCACCGGAATCAGCCCACCATCCATCAACATTCTCAACCATGTTTATGTTGGTAATCACCGCCACAAAAGGTTCTTCGGTAACGTTTGCCTGAGGGTTAGGACCACGTTTCCGAAATCTGCAAAATCGAGCAATATGCCCACTCTTGCCACAAACAAAGCATGGTCGGCAAAGCATGGTCCCTTGTCTTGAACTTGTTGATTTTGTGCTTGGTTATTTTCACCATTATTTTTCTTGGGAGGTCTACCATTATTTTTCTTGAATTTTTTCTTCTTAGGCTTCAAAGAAGTATTTTTGTGAGTTT
>JAJOOR010018672.1:0-18952 GCA_036250505.1 Solanum acaule
AACGAAAAAAAAAAAAAAAAAAAAAGATACGAATGTAATCTTTCAATGATAGTAAATATCTTTATATACTATTATTTATGGGCATATTTGGTCAAACCGATTAAAAATAATTATATTTGTTAGTAAAATATACAAAAAAAAAAAAAGACTCATGTTAGTAATAATACCATAAGGTATGTATATTGAATCATGGAAGTTAGTCTCAGGCTTAATCGTCGGGTTGTTGCTTAGTTTCAAGCTTCTTTGTGAGTTTACTTTTTATCATATTTTAAATTTTCTTAATGAAAATTTGACTCCAATACTGTAATGAAATTTAATGATAAGTTTCTTAATCTTAACTCAAGATATATCAACACATGAAGTTCTGAGTTAGTTGATTACCTGAATTATTATTTTGTCAATGAGAGTTTGATTCTTGCAATCCCCTTTCTTATTTCCCCGGGGCCTACCCCCCCCCCCCCCCCCCCATTTAAAAAAGAAAAAAATGTCAATACATCCATTATAAATTTATAATGATGTCTAAGTCATCATAAAGGATTGTTATGAGATGGATATGATCCCTCTATCTCTAACCAGAAGTCTCGGGTTCGAATCTCAGGGATGAAAATAATTCTTGTAGGAATTGCTTTACCTTTCTCAGGGCTCGAATTCGAAATTTCTGGTTGTAGATAAAAGTATCTCATTCATCTCAACACATCCTTTTTGTTCCTTTTATCGATTCAGCTAATTTTAGTTTTAATTTTATTTGCTTCTTGTAGTCAATCTCAATAAAATCTTCACTATTTTAAGTGTTAAAACGTAAAAGGAAAAAAAATACAAATGTAATCTTATAATGATAGTAAATATCTTCATATATTATTATTTATGGTCATATTTGGTCAATCAACTAAAAATAATTACATTTGCTAGTCAAATATACAAAATAAATCATGTTAGTAATGATATCACAAAATATGTATATTGGATCGTGGAAGTTAGTCCACCTCAATCGGCAGGGTGATTGAACGAACTTCAAAGTACAACCAGCTTAAGCTGGTTTTCCACCGTTGCTTAGTCTCAGACTTTTTCGTGTGTTTACTTCTAATCATATTTTAAATTCTCTTAGTGGAAATAGTAAAAATGGTTAGAAGCACACGTCTTTTCGCCGACCCTTGGCATGTGTTTCTTGGAAATATAGTGGATGAAAGGGCATTTTTGTTATTTAAGTAATAAATTATTATAAAGAAATTTTCAATAATTTATATATTTAAGAATTATGTAAAAACTATTATAAATTACAATAATTAACAACTTAAAAAAAATTAAAACATATAAAAAATTACTCTCAAGGAAAAAAATATTTGACTCTCCAAAATTTGATATATGCCACATAAATTGGGACATAAAGAGTAAAGACATTTCCAATAATTTATATATTTACAAATTCCGTTAAAATTACTTCAAATCTCAACAATTAACAACTTAAAATAATTTTTAAAATTAAAAAAAATTACAATAAAAATAATTGAGTGACACTCAAAATTTTATCACTATCACATTAGTCAAAATAAAAAAAGTAACATATATTGAGTTATGTTGAAGACTTCTATATTCTAATTTATTATAATAAAAAAAATTGATTGACTCTCAAAATTATTGTTTTCTTTTGTTTTTCCTTTATTTTTCTCCAACGATACTACCCTTGAATTATTTTAGTATATGATAACAAGAACTGATTTTGGAATATCTAGAATTTGAAGTGCCCAACTGAAAAAGGAAAATATTATACTGATTTAATATATAATAATATCTTCTTGTTAATTAAATCTTAGCTAATTATTATATCACTTAGATTTTCCACATCAAGAATTAGTCAACACTACTTGCTTGATCATTTTCCGAAATAAAATAAATAAATAAAATTTATTGAAAGATTGCATTTATTTATTCAAGGCACAACTCATAAGAGCCAAGAAGTATTGTTGAAAAGTCATTATCAAATACCAACTTTTTAAAATTGAGAAAATTTTAAAAGTAGCTAGGTTGAATGTAATTATGTAACAGTAAGCAAACTCAATGAAACAGTATCAAGTGGTGTTAATGAAATTAAAGTGCTATAGCAATTAAAATAACATAATTACGATAAAAATGACATGTCAAAAGAATTGAAATAAGACGTTATAGAATAGCTTTAGCGATTAATTCACGATTACCTCGTGAGAATATTACCCTATACTATTTATTTAACGAGAATACAATATATGTTCCCTCGGTCTGAATTCCAATGTAACGGGTTAAGTATTATGTAATAATTAATGAATAATAATACCCTTTATCAGCTTTATTGAGAATGGTCGCGAAAGCCTTTAGCGACCCCAACATCGCCAGCTAAAGATCAGTGGCCGGTAAAGGAAATAGTGACGATTGTTATTGCCGCGAAAGTTAATTTTTATTGCCAATAAAGACCCTTTTTGTAGTTGTGGATGCACTAATCCTTTGTACATTTGACTAGTCATTATTAAATTTTAAGGAAAGCAACACATCAAAAAATTTAATAGCTCAATTAGTTGATTATCTGAATTTTTATTTTGTCAGTGAGAATCTAGTTCTCATCTTGTAATATTCTTCCCTATTCCCACTTGCCCTTGCCCCCAAATTAAAAAAGAAAAAACGATTGTCAATACATCCCTTAAAAATTTATAATGATGCCTAAGACAACACCAAGGATTGTGACTAGATGGATATGATCCCTTTACTATTAACCAGATCACGAGTTCGAATCCCGAGGATGGAAATAATTCTTGTAGAGAGTGGTTTACCTTCCTTGGGGCTCGAACTCGGGATTTCTGGTTATAGATAAAAGTATCCTATCCATCCTGACACATCCTTTTGTTCCTTTAGGTGTTTACTATTGACTAGTTCAACGTCTCTAGTCTCTAGGTTTTGCGTCAAAACACTAAGATATTCAACGTGTTTGGAGAAATTCAAAACTATTATTGAGTGACTCTTAATCTCAATTTATTAAAAAAACAAAATTATACATTCAACTCATTATAGTTTTAATTTTATCTGCTTCTTTTAGTCAATCTCAATATAATGTTCACTATTTTAAGTGATAAAACGTAAAACGAAAAGAAAATACAAATGTAATCTTACAACGATAGTAAATATCATCATATACTATTATCTACGGACATATTTGGTCGACCAACTAAAAATAATTACATTTTATAGTCAAATTTACCAAATGAATCATGTTAGTAATATTACCACAAAATATGTACATGAGCCATTTATGCAGTGATAGCATGATAGCTAGCATTTCTATTATTCAAGTAATAAATTTTTAAGAAGAAATTTTTAAAAATTTATATATCTAAAAATATGTAAAAAGTATTATAAATCACAATAAATTAACAATTTTGAGTGAACATTTTTGGACTATTACTGCTTTATATCTTGAGTGAAAAAAGATCTCAAGTTCGAATCTCAGGAATGGAAATAATTCTTGTAGGGACTGGTTTACCTTCCTTAGGGCTCAAATTCGAAATTTCTGGTTGTAGATGAAAGTATCTCATCCATCCCGACACATTCTTAATTTTTACAGGTTACCAATTCAATATCTCTAATCTCTAGGTTTTACGATCTCAATTATAAAAATAAAAAATAAATTGAGATTTTGATTCTTGTAACCCTCTTCCCTATTTTCCCTTGCCAATGCCCCCAGTTTAAAAAAGAAAATACTTGTCAATACATTATTTTATAAAGGGAAAAGACATAAAATTCCTCCTGAACTTGTCCGCATAACTTACTTTAGCACTTTAACTATACGGGTGTTTAAATACCCCCCTTAACATCTTTTAAGTGTTTTTTTTTCAACCCTCCCATCACTAGCCCAGTTGAAGGCTGGGTGTTGTTGAGCCACACGCGTTTTTATTCGTCCACGTATATATTAACTAAATTTCTAATTAATTACTTAAATCTCCATAATATATTTTTTTTCATCACTAATTGTCTTCCCCAATGTTTGTCACCTTCTCAACAACAACTCTTCTTTTTACAGTGAAATTTTCTTCAACTTTTCTTCTTCCATTATATAATAATTTTCTCTTTATGTAAAAAATAAGAGAAAAAACTTCTCCAATTTTCTTTCTTTTCGTAAGAAAATAGGTTTCAATATTCCATTTGTAGACATCAATTTCCACATTAAACCAACAACTCCTACACCCACCATGATTATATCTAAAATTGAGCCAAAAACTAAACCCATCGATGAATTTACCCCTCAATCTACAAATTATAATTCAAATTTCAATTGTAATTCCAATTCAGTTTTTAGTTGCATCATACCACCTTCCTCGAAAATTAAAAAAAATATTTACATAAAAATGTTAATTTATCAATCAATTGGATGAAATATCCACAATCAATTTTTTGCCAACAATATCTTTGAATTTTTTTTAGTGGAAATCGGGTTCTTTTTTTGATAACTCTTTAAACTCATAGATCTAATAATCTTTTTTGATGTCGAAAAGGTGTCAATGAATCAAACACCAAAAAATTTTGTCAAAGAAAAACAGAAAA
Organism: Solanum acaule; assembly: GCA_036250505.1. Lineage (NCBI taxonomy): Eukaryota > Viridiplantae > Streptophyta > Magnoliopsida > Solanales > Solanaceae > Solanum > Solanum acaule. The sequence continues at coordinate 4,564 of JAJOOR010018672.1, forward strand.
AAAGAAGAAGAAGTGATTAAAAACAGAAAAGAAAAGAAGAAGAAAAAATGTGGAAAAAGTTACAGTTGGGAGTAAATGTTTACCTTGAACTGAATAAAAAGAATAAGAAAGAGAAAGAATCTTGAGAAAAGAAAAAGAAAGGAAGAAGAAGACGCAAAAAAAAAAAAAAATTACAGAGAGGAGAAGTTAATTGAAAAATAAAATGTTTAAAAATTAGTAAAATAAGTTATTAAATATGTCGTCCAATAAAAAGATGACATGTGTCAGTTTTTTTATTTTTTTTCTGTCTTACGCGCTTATAGAAAGTTGGTGATACAAATTTTGCCACGTCACCCTTTAAGGGGTAATTAAATTCACTTCAAATTAAATTAGGGGGGTAAACAAACACCCATATAGTTAAAGTGCTAAAGTAAGTTGTGCAGACAAGTTCAGGGGGGAATTTATGTATTTTCTCTTTTATAAATTTAAAATGATGTCTAAGTCATCACAAAGGGTTGTGACGAGATGGATATGATGCCTTAACTTTAATCAGAGGTTTCGGGTTCGAATCGTCATTCATCCCAACACTTCCTTAAGTTTTATTGGTTACCCCTTCAATATCTCTAATCTCTAAGTTTTACGATCTCAATTATAAAAAATGAACTATCAACTCAACTCATTTTATTTTAAATTTTATCTACTTCTCGTAGTCAATCTCAATAAAAATGTTCACTATTTTAAATGTTAATACGTAAAATGAAAAAAGAATACAAATATAATCTTATAATGAAATATTTTCATATTCTATTATTTATGGGCATATCTGGTCAACCAACTAAAAATAATTATATTTACTAGTCAAATATACAAAATGAATCATGTCAGTAATAGTACCACAAAATATGTACATGAGTCATTTATGTGGCGATAGCATGATAGCTAGCATTTCTGTCATTTAAGTAATAAATTATTAAGAAGAAATTTTTTTAAAATCTATATATTTAAAAATTATGTAAGTAGTATTATAAATTACATTAATTAACAATTTAAAATATTTTTTTAAATATATAAAATAATTTACAAAATTGTCTGGCTCTCAAAATGTGTCATATAAATTGGGACATAAGGAGTAAAAACATTTCTAGTAATTTCAATAATTACAAATTACATTAAAATTAGTACAAATCACAATAATTAACAACTTAAAATACTTCTAAAATTATAAAAAGATTACGAAATAATATTATACTTTTATTTAATATACTTTTATTTAATATACAAAATAATATATGCTTGTTAATTAAATCTTAGCTAATTATTATATCACATAGATTTTCCACATCATGAGTTAGTCAACACTACTTGCTTGACAACTTTTCAGAAATAAAATAAATAAATAAAATCTATTGAAAGATTGCATTCAATTATTCAAGTCATCACAACTCATAAGAGCCAAGAAATATTGTTGAAAAGTCATTATCAAATACCAACTTATTAAACTTGAATAAATTTTAAAAGTACGTTGATGGTAATTATATTACAGTAAGCCAATTCAATGAAATAGTAGCTTATCAAGTGATATTAATAAAATTAAAGTGTGACAACATTTAAAATAATATAATTTTTATAATAGGAACATCATAAAAATAAAATAACTAAGGATAAGTGGTAGAAAGGAATAAGAAGATATATATGCCCTCGGCCTAAATTCCAAATTAATCTTGAAAAAATTAGACAAAACGTTCATTGAGTAAAAATTTCTTATCTAAAATGACTCAATTATTATTATTATTATTATTTTACCAAAAGTGGGCATGCAAGCGAAGTGCAATTCGCGTTTTTCTTCCCTTCTTTGGTCTTCTTCTTCCGGTCATTAATGACTTCTTCTTCCGGTTTTCTTTGTTGTTTTCTCCTCCTCATCCTCCTCCTTTTTTGAGCTCGACTTTAAGAATCTACGTGCCACAAACGTGAATCATTTCAAGTGAATAATATATCAAAAAACTTGAAGTATTTAGAGTAGCCTATATCCACATTTTGGAATTTTTAGAGATTTAAGTTGGTTGGGATTGAAATATGCAATGTATGCTTTATTGTAATAACAATGTATGCAGAGTATATACATCTTTAATATATAGCTATACATCATCTATCATGATCAGTATACACTATTTATACAAATTGATATATTATATATACATATCGATAGGTTGCGTATACATATGGTCATTTTGTTGAAACTATTTTTTGTTGCATGTACATACATTGCTAATTTGGACTATTTTTTATGTAAATGAAAATTTGACTATATTTGTTACAAATAAAACTACTTTATTGTACATTTATGAAATCTACTCATTAACCTAGTTATAATTAAGTTGAAACTTGAGGATAATCTTTCACTTCTCAAAATAAGATTAATGACATTTGAGGACATTTTTTTAGATTGACATTATACAAATATGCAATTACAACGTGAATCGAGGGTATAGAACCCTAGAATCAAGTAAAATTTCATGGGATGTCGTATTTTTGTCACGTTATTTAAGTAATATCCGCCTTCTGATTCATCCATTTTGCCAAGAACTTAAACATGACAGTTCAATTTGGGCAACATGTCATCAATTAACCATCTTGTTAACCAACTGTATGCTGCTTGTGTCAAATGAAGTCCATCCCAACTGAAGTGAGTACTAGGGTCATCACACACTGGGACTCCTTGAGCTCCACATTTTCTACTTTTGTCATAATTATAGTCTCCTCCTATTCCACAACATGCTTTCCATAGAGAATTTTTGTCAAATCCTGAAAATACATAAGAAAGTTCGTGAATGCATATGGCTTTCTTCGCGTTTCCATTTACTCTAACCTCAAAAATAGGAAAATAAAACGATGCTTTGAGTACATACCAAGAGTAACAGCATTTTGTAGAAACCACATATAGGCATTGTAGTAGTCGCCATAAACGAGTGTAATGTTTGTATACTCTTTCTTCATCTCATCAATGGCTTGTTGCAAATGATCATTATAGAAGATCGTCAAATTATTCAAGTCTTTCAAGCAATGGTACTCATCGTAAGCAGATGAGTCGTTGGTCATGAATTGCGTTAGGGAAGCTGGACCACAACCTTTTGGGAAAGTCCCTGGAACTACAATTCGAGTAGCACCAAAACCAATGACTCTCTAAAAGTAGTGAGAATCGATCGTTATGAAACAAACTTCAGGCAAATGAAAGTAACAAATAACAATCATGAAAACAGAGAGATTAAAACTCACTTTAACACCATGAATGATGGTCTGAACAATATCTGGAACCAATCTTCGCAACTCTTCCATGGTTTTACCTTGTGATAAGCCATACATGATATCATTTCCTCCTATATGTCCAACTAGGAAAAGAGACTTCTTTAACTGTACTGGGCAATCTAGCAAGCAAAAACTAGAAAATTGTCAATCAGTGAATCACACTATTTCCTTAATCGGAAGTACAACAACAACATATTCAGAGCAAAATGTACGCAGATGTTATCACTCATTAATTGGAAGTATTACTGGGGGAGCAGGTAGTCTCGAAATGAGAAGACATCCAATCAAGTTGAACATCTAATGAACTATTTGTGAAGGACATAACAATCTTCTTCTCTGCCATGACTTGGGCTGATAAAGCAGTAGCCCCTGCTACTGCAAAATTTGCACCATGTCTAAAATTTGCACTTTGATCCTTATAAGGATTTAGGAGAGGAAGACCAGATTCCAGGGCTGTATGAAAAAACACAAAATCAAAAGGTGATAAAATTTGCTCATGAAATCATAACTCGCTCAACCTGTCTAAGTATGGATTGATAATTGACTCGCTCATTTAGTATCTCAGGCCTATGTTTCTCGGCCTCTTTTGAAATGTCGGCGGGTGTGTGTCGGATCCTTCAAATATAGTGTACTTTTGAAGGATCCGACACAAGTGCGACATTATTTATGGAGAGTCCGAGTAATTTAGTCTCAGACCATCAAAGTTTGATCCCGGATAAATCTTATCTTATCAAAAAAATATTTTCAAGACAAAAAATACTGGGTGATTCTTTTCCATCTATTCTAGCCTTGAAGGACAAAGTTACCGTATCTATTGCTAATGGAAGGTGATAGATATCTCGTAAAATTAGTTAAAGCGTGCGAAAACTTACTTGAACACCGCGGTTATAAAAAAAACAAAAAAAAGGCATTTGATTTTAAAATAATTAGTCCAATTAGCAGCCCATGATAGCAATAAATTCAAAATTGTCATACTTTTTATCAATTACACATATAGTAGCTGGTCGGTTCATGTTTATCTGGTATTTTATTAGATGCCACTTTTCTCTTTTATCTCTAAAGTTGCACATTCCTTTTAAAATAATAAAATAATTTTTTATTTTATTTTATCTATATATATTCATAAAAAAAAAAAATTATAAGATAGCTTTAAAAAATTGTAAAAAAACAAATAAAACAATTGAAATTTGGTTAAAATTCAGCACATTTTGACCCATCCAATTAACCTCAACTCGCTCAGTTGCCATCTATACATACATTATATATATATAAAATATTAGCTACGAGCAATTTAGTAACGAAGTAATTGGGGATTGAGCTTTGCATTACCTATGAAATCAATCATGAGCAAGCCATTAGAACAACGCCCAGTTGGTTTATGGAAAAAGTTGATTCCATAAGGAGATTTTGCACAGGAAGAATGAGATCCACAATAGTTTTCTCTGATACAGTTTCCGGTATCGGAAACTGAATCACCCAATTGATAAATTTTATCAAATCTGCAGTTCATCAATCTTCGTTTTCGATGGATTTGCAATTTTTTAGCATCGATTTTCAGTTGAAACACCGTGAAAATAACTAGGAGAATTAGCAGCACTCTGGTGGAGAACGCCATGGTAACCAAAACTTACGAGCAGTAGTGGTGGGTTTTTAGAGAGATAATTAGTGTTATTTGTTGGTTTAGTTAACCAATTGTGACCCAAAGTTCTAATTTGTAGTATTAGTTTATTAATCAATTTAGCTTTAATTTAATCAACTTCTTTTCAAACAGTAGCAGCAACTGGAGTCAAAAGGGTTATTTGAATCCTCTCGAAAATTACCTTATTGTATATGGTTTTAAAGTTATTATTTTTATGTATATATAATATAAATGCTTTTTTGAAATTTCAAAATAACTTGCAATAGCTATAACTTCTGCACAATCACTATGTAATAGCCTGCAGATCATAAAGTACGTAAATCACATTAGACAAATTTTATAAAATACACTCGACTCAAAAGGTATTAAGGGGTATTGCTTCCAGATCATCTACGCTCTCCAAAGTCATTCAAAGGACCCAAACCAACTAAGTCATTAATCCCTTTTTGACCCTCTTTATATATTTTTCTTTTTATATTTTGAACTCTTTTTATATTTTGAACTCTTTAGCGAAGATCGCAGTTATCTCCCTCGAGAAGCAATAATTTCTTTTCGATTAAAGAAGTTATGGAAAAATAACCCAACCATCATGGCACCATTTATGGATTGAAAAAGCAACTACAATCGGCATAAATCATCGTATTGAAATTTAATTTATCATATTGAATTGAATTATGAATATTCACTATTTGATATTTACTTTCAATTATCAACTGAAATTGAACTTTAAAAATATTGAATATTAAACGTCTATAGTTATTATTACACAGTATAAATAAATTATTTATATATAATTACGCAAAACTGATACATTGTTCATCTATAGTTATACACATGAGATACATTATCTATTTATGTATAAAAATGTCAATACATGACTATACATTGTGTAATATAGATTTAAAAGAACTGAAAATGAAAACATACGTAGTATGTTTGTGCTAGAAGTCAACTATTTATGATTAGATACTTCATATGAACTTTTACTATTGAATTATTTTTCGAGAAAAGGGTCAACAATACCCCTATACTTTCGTCTATTAGTTAGTCAAGTTTTTTCAACCTTGAGTGTAGTTCCAAAAATAGGGTCTGACAAGGGTAGGGTGTACACAGACCTTACTCCTACCTTGAGGAAGTAGAGATGTTTTCAAAAGACCCTTGACTCGAGTAACGAACATCAAAGAAGCTAAAAAATACAGAAGTAAAGATGACATAAAATAATAGGGAAACATAACATAGCATTCACATTAAAAGACCTCTCAACCTAATTCACTAATGTGATAACTGAAGCATAGTGAATAACGATGAGTAACAAAAGTCATAAGACAAGCAACTACGAAACATATCCTAATACTACTACTACTGGTATAAACAGGGAAACATGTACAATGCACCAACCTACTACCAAGCCTATCCTGCTAGGAAACGAGACAACGTTCAACTAATCCACATAGTTTATACAACCACGACCAAGCCATACTGAGTCATCGAGGCCAGGACAAAAGCTGGCTAGTCAGTCATTACTTCCAAGTCTCACTCATTTACTTACCTTACATGAAGATTTTGCAGAAACATTGTACATAGGTTTTGAAGTTATATACCAAACATTGGATCAACCAATTTGTATTTTTAATAGTGAACTTGCTTCATTACTGTTCCTCACTCTTTACAACCTTTCCAGAATACTTGCCTGCAAAACATCATTTTCTATTACACTGTCGGAGCATAGAACTTAATCTTGACAAAAGTACATTACTACATTAGAACTAAAAGAACACCTACAATGGAATTGTGCTATAGGCATTTCCCCATTCTTGATGAGTTCAAACTTGTAAGCATCTCCTACTCGGAGTCCATTTTCTGCTCTGAATTTTGTCCATCCGCGTATAATTCCAAAATGACGTCCAGCTCTCCCAATCCACACTGACCAACATCTTTGTGCTTCATCTTTCAGAACCATCTCACACTTTCTATTCATCAATCCATTTGACTTCACAAAATCCAATGGAAGATGCTACCATAAAATTTATTCAGTTGAGTCGATTAAGTTACCATTGTATTTAAAAAAAAAAAAGGACTACAACAAAAAGAGTTCAAGTCCTATACACTCAACAGAAGCTGCCAACATTATTGTATATAATTAACTTCAACCTTAACAAAATTTAGTTCAATAACTTACCAAAAATGCCCTAGTGAAGCAATAAGGTTTAACGGTTGAAATAAAAGAAGGATGGTGATCATCACCAGAAGTCGAAGTAACTACTTGTGCATTGAGAAGACTCATGTTTGAGGGTTTTTTCATAATGTCTGCTTATTAAGAAAAACATAGAAAAAGAAAGAAAACTTGATAAGGAAGTGTAAAATTAGGATAAAAAGGAAGATATAACATATATATAAGTTTCGAAAATTAGCAGGGGACGCTTTCTAAATATGGACCTTTCGTGAACTCTTTTTCAAATTCCAGATCATTTTGGAAGGAAAAAAAGAGAATAACAACTACTACTACTACTACTATAACTTAATGCAAACTCAAATTACGGTCTGATATATGAATCCTCACTGAGGATGTCGCTCTATTTAGAAAAAAAAACAGAACAACAACTAACACTACTATACAGTGGCATAGTCAAAATTTTCATTAAGAGGTTCAAAATATGAAAAGTAAACACACAAACAGTGTATCTTTCCGCCAATGAACCCCCTTCACCCTACCTAGCCTTGCCCCTGCTACTATGCCTTGATCCAAACTCAAATTGTGGTCCGAGATATGAATCCTCACTGAGGATGTCGCTCTATTAAGAAAAACAGAATAACAACAACTAGTACTACTACGCCTTCATTCAAACTCAAATTGTGGTCCGATGTACTAATCCTCACTGAGGATGTCATTCTAATTAGAAAAGCAGAATAACAACAACTAGTACTACTACTGTGCCTAAATACAAACTCAAACTGTGGTCTGATACATGAATCCTCGGTGAGGATGTCGCTCTATTAAGAAAAAGAGAGTATGATATCAAAATAAAGTTTACTGGTTTGGAATTGAACTTGACTATATTCTAAAACACGCAATTATATAATTTTAACTATCAGCCCCCCTGATCAGTGACTTTGATATTAATTTTCAGCATAACCGTCCTTTACCGTTTCCAAACTGCATTCTTGAGTGAATACATACAGCAAACTGCACTTTAGCACTATTCTACTAACACGAAGAAGTAGCTAAAAGGTACCGCATAATCGAAAAGAAATAACAATTATATATAACACTTTATTTGATCACATGAAAAACACTTTACATAGATAGATTATAAGTAGCAAAGGATGTAACAACTACTATATTGATCGAAACAAGTGATATGAAATACAAACAGAAACAGTTTAAGTAATGGAATTACACCCATTTTTTTGTTTTATTAGGTGAAAAAGGTAAAAGAAAATGGTTTACACACTTGAGAAAACGTACCAAGAAAAACAAAGATTCAATCCAAGACGTAATACTTATATAAACAACACAGAATAATACACATATATGACAATGAAAAAGATCATCATCAAAGACTTAATTAAGAGATTGGTTACATGAGAAAACTTGCCTTGAAACTTCAGCAATGGAACTTCTCGATAAGTAACTTGAAATTTCCATATTGGTATTTCTCCATTAGTAACGACCTCAAACAATATGCAATCTCCCTTCTTTAAGCAATTATCAGCAAAGAATTTGGTCCGCCCGCATCCAATGATACAGGTTCGAGTTTTAGAAGAACTTAGCTTTACATTCCACGACGACCTTTGTTTTTCATCTCTTATAATCAAATCACACTTCTTATTGGTGAGGCCATTTGCATATGCGAATTGTCGTGGAAGGTGCTAACATGGTGTATAACCATTTTACAAAGAAAAAAAAAAATAACAAAAGGAATTTAGTTTACATACATTGACAATGTAAACGCTTTTATAATGCTAGTCTAGTTTAACATGTGATTACAAATTAGTTATCATTTTTACCATGTAATTAGTAACTAATTAATGGTTATCATAGCTTCTAATTATCTAATATGTGGCCTGATTGTGTAACACATTCACTTGAAGAGTTTGCAAGTAATAATGAATTTTGAAACTTACCAAATAACCTCGCGACAAGCAATATTCTCTAATAGTGCATTCAATTTGAGAATGACCAAAAGACTTGTGATGAGTAGCAGCTTTTACATGGGAAGAAGCCTTTTTTGACGACTTGATCTTGCGCCATGGTCTTTCTGCTGGAAATTAAATATGACAATTGTACTTGAGAAAATCAGCAACATTTAAATAATAACCAACATACTTTTTGACTAATTTGGAATTAGTTTTTTCTTACAAAATAATCATCATTTGGTTTATGTAGTTTCCATTACAAGTTGCATGAAAATAATTTCCATAAATAATACATTTTTTTCCTTTTTTGGCAAGTCTTTAGTTCTAAGTTTCCACATACGTGTTTAAGACCATAAGATTAAAGAATATTTTGGTACATTCTACCTATCCCACAAGATTCAGAAGTCTTGTTACTTTCTTAAATTTTGTGTCCAGACAAAAAATAAGACAAACAAATCAAAACGGAGAGGTAATTTTTAATATAAGCAAGTTGAGACTTATGCTAAGATCTAAGGGAATTAACTTGCAAAAATCATCAAGTATAAATCAATGGACTCTAATGATGTTACCTTTACACCAACAACAATATATACCCAGTGAAATCCCACAATGTGAGGTCTGATGAGGATATAGTGTATGCAAACCTTATATCTGCCTTGCCTCTTGAAGGTAGATATACTGTTTCCGAAAGACTCTCGACTCAAGTTAAGCAAATCAAAGTAGTAATGAGAAAAAAACAATAGGAAATTAAAGCAGTGCAGAGCATATATGCAAGAAAATCGTAACATCACAACACAACAAGGTGCGATCACCTAAACACAGTAAACACCAGATGACAACAAAGATGTTACCTTTGAATTTAAAATTCTTGGAAATCTCTTCACTTGTATGATCTCCTCCTCCTCCTCCTCCTTCCTCCATATACTCTACATATTCTCTATCACAATGAGTTGAATCAAATATGGAAACCTCAAATTCCATGTTTCCTTCATGTCTAAACATCAATATATCTCCCAATTTCAAACCTTGTTGTTCTGCAAATTCAGCCCAACCCGCTTCGAATCGATGTCCATTCACCTTCATAGGCCACTTATAGCCACCCCTTTTCAATATTGCATGTTCAACATTGTCATTTCCCTTCAAATACTTCAAGAAACCTATAGGAATTTTCTACAATAAACAACATAAACTTGCCCTAATTAATTAAATAAATACTACAGTACCTTAGTGAAAATCATGAATTCGCCGCTATTGCATGTAACATAAGGTAAATAAAGGAAAGATGAGAAAAAAAAAAGGATGACTTACAAGACCATTCTTGAAACCTGGTTGAATAGGTTTGAAGAAATGAGGTTTTTTTGGAGGGATTTTCATGGCAGCCAAAAATGATCTATGTCTTGACGGATTAACAATGCATGACAATTTTTTTTATTTTTTTTTATAAGGAGCTATAGAGTCGCCATCAATAAGAGAAAAATGACGCACACATTGGGACAAAACAAATAGTTCAAATCGCAATAATTAAAGCAAATATTTATATGTAGTCATTTTAGATTCTACGTACATTAAGAAACTAAGTAAGTTTATTATTCTACTCTTATTTAATATTTTTTTGAAGTCAAGTTTTCAATTATTGAACATGAATTAATTTATTTTGATTAATTAATTTGACCAATAGATATGAATTATTTGCTTAGTTTTTCTATGTTGGTCAAATGTATATATTTTCAAGGTTAATAACTCACAAAGGAAGAATAATGTTGTTTATGCATTGATTTTGTGAAATGACGAATATTAAGGATCATATATTTTTAGTAAGGATGACAAATAAATAGGGACGGAGGGAGTACGTGATTTCTTTGAGCATGCTTATTATAATTTTAAATGTTCCTTGGCAAAGTTTGTCTGATTTAAACAAGTAAACACACACATTTTACGTGGCATAATACACTAGGACATCACTTAGGAATAATGTGTTTATTTGTTTAATTTTATATATGTTAAACTACACTGTTCGTGCATACACAAAGTTAAAGACAAATGTCGATTGCTGTCAAATTAAAGGATTTGTTTATATATTATCCAAAATAAAAAATGAAACATAATTAATTATAACCATAAAATCATCAAAAACATTTATAAGTTTGACATAAATTATCATTTCATAATAAACTAGATGATATATTATCCAAAAAATATAATATGATATATCAATAAAAGCTACTACTAACACAATTATTAATTACTATAATTCGTTAGATTATATTTAATTACGTAGATATGTCCAAAAACAGTATGGAAAGATAGCATATTTGTCTCTACGAGAAAACAACAAAATGGACCCTTATGTTTGGAAGTATATTTAAATGTTTTAAATATTAGTTCTTTAATATTACTATCAAAATATGAAAACTTTTGGTGGCGCCCAGATTTTAATAATTTGGTGGCTGTTAGATTTAACGAAAATAGTAAGAAAGAATTAACTTTAATTATGTAAGTGTTCATGTAAAAATGTAAATAGATACTAATATTATATTAATTAAATAATATTTTTATCTCAAAATATTTTTTTCGTGTACAAGAAATCAAGCAAGTCTCTATTTGTAATATCTAAAAAAATTCCATAACATCTCAATTTTTAATAAATTATTCATTTTAGTTAATACTATTATCTTTGGTTTAATTTATGCAATTTAGTTTGTATCGGTATAAAGTTTTTTAATTTTTTTTTCTTTTACTTTATTTGAAATCAATATTTGATCATAAAAAATTTGATGATATCTTTTAAGTTAATATTTGAAATTTGAAAAATATCCAAAATCTTATTTCACTCTTAATACTTTTACTATATTTTTCTTTTTAATTTTTAAAAATTTTTAATTTAATAGAAAAAACTCCATTTTTTAAAATCATATTTTATGGGCTTTTTAAAAAAGTACTTTTAAGCAATAAAATATTATTTGTAAAAATTATAATCAAACACAACTCCATCTTCAATTTCAACTTCTAATTTTTTTTAAATAAAGTGAAAAAATATTATAATAATAAATAATAGCTCGTATATGAAATCTAATCTATTACATTAAGAAACTATTTATTTTGAAATATTACTTTTCTAGAACAAATTTGAGTGGCAAAAGGTGGAGGATTTATGACTTAGGTCACAGGTTCAAGCTCCACACCTTGCAGAGCGAAACCCGGTATTTAAGTGGAGAATTGTAGATGGACGGACTCATTATCCACCGAATTTAGAAGACTGTGATTGATCCAAAGACTGACGGGTCACAGACGAATTTCTCGGTTATAAAAAAAAACAAATTTGATCATACCACATAAATTAATCAATTTGCATGAACTTACTAGTTTTTAAATATTCGAGGTATATATAAACCATATAAATAGAAACTCAAATTTTGAAATATTGTTTTATAAAAAATGACCAAACACAACATTAGCTTAAAACATTCCAAATAAAATATCATAATTAAACACCTACTTAATTGTTTCTAAAAAAAAAAAACTGCAAAACAGATAACACGAAACAAAAGAACCTGAAAAATGCAACTTCTTTTTGAATAAACACAGAAAACCGAATAAAAGAGGCCCCTTTTTTTCTTCTTCTTCAAGTTTTTAGCGACACTCTCTGTGAAAAAATATCGCCATGGATTCTCGTTCTGGAGGAAAAATTGTAACTAACAGGCGAAAGAGATACGCCGTTGGTCCATATGACCGTCCACAACAACCACCACCGGCAGCGGCGGCGGAAGAACCGTTTCTCAAAAGCCCTAATTGGCTCACCGGACATGTTTTTCCGGCGACACGTACGATTCTCTCCGGTGCCGCTAAGATTCTGACTTCTGTCTTCAATTCCGACTCTTCTTCTTCGTCTTCGTCAGGCAGCGATTCCATGTTTGGTACTCTTCTTCAAATCTCACTCCTTTTTTTGTGTGTGAGAGATCTAGAAAGTGATAAATTACGAAATTTCCACTCATTGCTCATCTCAAAGTGGTGATTTTTAAAATGCCTTTGGTTGATGTTTGTTTGAGTATTAAGTAAAAAAAAAACTCTCTTTTCATGTTTTTTTTTTTTTTGTGCAAATTAAGTTTGTGTAGGTTGCTTTTAATTTATTTTTTCTTCTAAAAATACTGACTTTTAATGGAAGTGTTATAGTACAGGCTAGGTGATTTCAGTTTTTTTTTTGTTTGCGTGCCATTGGCGTTTAGGATATTTTAGTTTAGTAAGAATGTGAGGTATATTTTTGAAATTTCAGAGGGGGAGAGAGGTTGTGATAATTAAAGTTGGTTTTATGGATGTAGTTTCTGTCAGATACTGTTCATTTGATGGTTATTTTTGGTAAGTACTATTGAATTGATAATTAAATGCTTTGGAGTATAAATGGTTTAATGCAAGTACATTATTGAAGTACTTATTAAGTACCATACTCCTCATTTACAATTAGGAGTTAGACTAGTTATGATGAAGATTTGTTGAGCCTGTTATTTTGTATTTGGTTCTGATATGAATTTGAATGACCCGAATCTAACATAATGTGTTGAGGGTTGTTTATGAGATCCTGTAACCTAGAGGCAAATGCGTGATAATAGAAGCGGGGAAGCCAACTGAACCCGCTTTTTTTGGGGGATGGGGGAAGTAGAATTTATGTATGTAATTTGTTTTTGAAAAAGATAAATATAGTATGTGTAGTAAAGGTTACAACCACTTGATAGTTGATATCTCTTGATGTCGTGCTTATACCACACGAGTGAGGCTGCTTGTATAAAAGTTTCCCCCCTTTGCCTTGTAGCCTTTGATTTTATATTATTACTTTATATTATTTTCTAGAAGGAAACCCAAAATAAGATAAAGATAAGTACAAAATATTGCAATGCAGGGGGGTGGTTTGGTAATATGATTTCTAAATACCACTTTAGTGGTACAAACATATTGCAATTCAGAACATGCTGTTTTAGGGGAGAGATGCATCTAAAATATAATTAATAGTAATATAACAAAAAAAATTATTGCAATTCATTTGAGTTTGGCAGATGCGCGTTCACTGATGCTGGTTCAACTGAATTGGCTTTGCTTGGAACAAATTGCTAATTGCAGATGTGGATTGTATTAAAAAATAAAGTTGCACTATGTTGTAAAAAAATAAAAATAAAACAAACAGAAAAAAAATTGAAGTTGCAGTATATGTTGTAAAGGTTGTAATCATTGATGTCTGTCTAAACATTTGCATAAAATATTAAAATTGTATTGTGTTCTCAAAAAAAAGTGTGCAGTCTTAAACAGATGCGTTGAGACTTGTTATGCCCCCCCCCCCCCCCC
>JAJOOR010018673.1:0-22736 GCA_036250505.1 Solanum acaule
GTGCCAAATATGAGGCGGAAGATAGTTGGATGACCAAGGATGTGACTTCACCTTATGGGGTCAGTTTATGGAGATCCATAAGAGAATTATGGGAGGAACTCAAACTCAACTCCAAGGTGAAAGTGGGGAATGGGAACAAGACCAAATATGGAAAGATGAATGGCATGAGTCAGGTAATCTGGAACTCCTCTTTCCAGACATATATAACCTAGTTCTCTCACAACAAAGGACCATTGCAGAAATTTGGACAACACAGGGCTGGAATTTCCAGTTCAGAAGACATCTTAATGACTGGGAAGTGATGAGAGTGGCAGAATTTCTCAACATTGTTGGAAACTTCAATGGACTCCAGGCTGAAGAGGATGCATTATGGTGGAAAGAAAGCAGCAAAGGTATATTTAAAGTAGGTGCAGCTTACAGGTTGATGGAGCAACTAAGTCGACAGATTCCTACCTTGCCATGGAGACATATTTGGAAAGGCAGAATTCCTTATAAAGTCTCATGTTTTATATGGCTGCTAGCTAAGGAAGCGGCTTTGACACAGGATAATGTTATGAGAAGGGGGATAATCTTATGTTCTAGATGTTTTCTTTGTGGAGAAACATCAGAAACTGTTAACCATCTTTTTCTACACTGCAAATTTACTCAACAGTTATGGAGGGTATTCTTGAGTCTCAAAGGCATATCCTGGGCTATGCCTAGGAGAATTACTGAAGCCCTAAAAAGTTGGGAGGAGGCAGGAGTGCTAGCTAAAGACAGAACGAGATGGAGAACTATCCCTGCTTCAATCTGGTGGGCAACCTGGAAAGAGAGAAATTCTAGGTGTTTTGAGAGCATAGAGAATAGCATGTAGAAAGTTAAACTCAACTGCATTTTGTTGTTATGTTTTTGGTGCAATCAATTATACTCAAATGAAACTGTCTCTATAATTGATGTTTTAGACTCAATTTAGATTTAGAACAGTGGAGTTTTGGAGTTCATCTGTATATAAGGTTTAGTACTGCTCATGTACTATTGTGTTATAATACAAAGTTACCAAGTTCAAAAAAAAAGAAGTTCCATCCCTGAGGGGACCAACTATCAGCCATTGTAACCTCACGGTTAGTGCATAATTGGTCAGATCAGGGAAAACTTGCATTAAAACATCTTGTCCAATCCATAGGTCCTTCCAAAATAGTATTTTGTTACCAGCACCCACCTCATAACATGAATTCTTTACTAGTCTAGGCTAAAGATTCCTTACAGATCTCCATACCGATGTTTCATAGGTGGTTGATACTGCATTGGTATACCATTGCTCTGTCTGGCCATACTTATTCAGGATTACCTCCTTTGATAGAGCATGCTCATTTCCATTAAATCTCCATAACCATTTCATGAGCAAGCAATCATTATGCATTTTCATATTCCTGACTCCTAAACCACCAGCCTCCTTGTGTAATTGTATTTAAACTCTATGCATAATCCCTTGAAAACTAAGCAGAAAATCATTTCAGTTTTGAGTAATTTAACTCAAGGGATTACGTGTTCTCTCATAACAAACCAACACCATAGGTCGTAGAAAGAAAACATCTTATTTCATCTTGCAGTGACCCATAACTAGATCCATATCAGGGGACAGTATAAACTTGGTATCAGAGTCGGGTCGGGAGTTACTGGAGACCAAATTCAATATCATCTGGCACAATTGGTGAACTTGTTCCAAGAAGAACGTGCAGCCAATTTAGCCAAACAGGAAGCAATGAATGCTCAATTTGATGCACTAACAAAGGATTTAGCAAATCCAAAGGTCAATTTCTGAATCAACTGAACATACCAGTCAAAATCGCGGTTGGAAGGGTAAAACTGCCAGGGTCAAAATCAAAAGCAAGAGGAAGTTCCATCATTCCTCAACATACAAAGTTGGATTTCCCACAATTTATTAGCCCGAGAACCCTTTGGAATGGTTAAACATATGTGAATACTTCTTTCGACACCAACAAACTCCAAAAGAAGAAAAGGTTGGACTTGCTTCTTTTCATTTGGAGGGGAATGCACAACTTTGGTTTCTTCGACTAGAGATAGATATATGCCTAAAAAGTATTGGGATGAATTCAAACGTCATTGTAGCCTTCGTTTTGGGCCCCCAATCACAAGTTGGGCGGATTGGCTAAGTTACGCCACATCAGGTCTATGGCAAATTACCAAGAAAGCCTGAGCAGTTAGTTTCGCAGCTGGTAAACTCGCACAATCACAAAAAATTGAATTTTATATCAACATTCCTGCTGATTATATAGCAATTGAGGTTGAGTTGCATAATCTTCAGATTTGGCTACAACAATGAGTTTATCTCGGCTTTATGAATGCAAGGAACAACCCATTTGTCCGCAAGTGTTAGATGCTTGCAGATCAAAGACATCATATTTCTCACCTCAACATGTCGGATTTGTGAAGAAACTGACCAGATCTAAAATGGAGGAAAAGCGACATAAAGGACTTCGTTTAAACTGTGATGAAACGTTAAATCCGAGGTCATCAATGCAAGAGATCATTCTGGATTGACTCTATAGACAATGAGGAAGAATTTGCTAAAAAATAGGGAAATACTAATACTTTCCACACTTGGCACTTGAGGACAAACATAATTTGAAGGAGGGGAATAATGTTATCACTCAATCTCCCAATGATTTATAGTAGTAATTATTTGCAGTAGTAGTTATTTGCAGTTTCTCATTCCGTTATTTCTTTGTAGTAATTTGCACTTTCTCATTCTAGTAATTTGTAATAATTTTTTATCAATTTGGGTTATGGAGCACTAGAAAAAATTACTACAAATTACTACAAAAAAAGTAGTCTTGAAATTTTTGAATAAGAAAAGAGAAACTGCAAATAACTACTACAAAGAAATAACTACTTCCAGAATCCATTCTTTCTCCCTCAACCCTAAGCCTCTTTTTTTTTTTTTGAAACTGGTAATTTTGTCTATATTATGTTAGAATCCGAATCTTACAAAAGTTGTAGCATCCCCATATTTACAAAGTACTACCTACATCTATGATTCTATGATCCTATGTCTATAATGAATCTAAAACATCAATGATAGAGACAGGATCATTTAAAAGTAACTGATTACACCAAAAACACAATAGCAAGATGCAATTAAGCTTAATTTGTTGTATACTGTTCTCTATGCTCTCAAAACACCTAGAATTCCTCTCCTTCCATATTGTCCACCAAATGCTTAACCCTAAGCCTCTTTTCTTCTTCCCTCTTTTCTTATTCAAAAATTTCAAGACTATTTTTAATCAAATGATACAATTTCCAGTGCAATACTAACTTGAAATTGAAGGATTCAAGTTGGAGTATTGATTCTGGAAGTCTTCTTATTTTCTGCTAGTCACCTGGGATTCTGTCTCTTCTGCTAATATTAGTTTATATCATAGTGATGGGAGTTATCCCATATATATGGTGAAATAACTTATCTCAGGATAACCTGTTTACAAGCAAACGACTTCGGTCATGCAATAGTTTAATTTCATATCCGAGAAGAGATCAAACCATACGATACAAAGTCAAGCTTTAGCATATTTGAGCAAGACCATTCTATTAAACTGTAAGAGCATTGAAGAATAGCAAGTCACCATTATACCAAAACAACAGCAAAACAACATCTAAACTCTACCAAAAAACTGTAAAAAAAAACAGTGGCAGAAAGGCAACAAAAGTGCACTATAATGAGATAAAAAAACAGAACCAAAATTTGATAATGAACTGCACCAAAGCTGGTCCAAAAACGAAAATAAGAAGTATTGCACTGGAAATTGTATCATTTGATTGAAATTAGCCTTGAAATTTTGAATAAGAAAAGAGGGAAGAAGAAATAGTATTAGGGTTAAGGGAGAAAGAATGGATCAATCTATTTTTAATGGGTCTTCTAATTGGGTTTGGGTTATGGGACACTAAAATGGGTGGGTAGGAGAAAATTAAATGAGTTGGGATTTAATTTATCCAATAAGAAAATGAAACATAATAAATAATAATAATTAGTATTTTTTTTAAAAAGGTTGTTAGTTTTAAGGGTAGAAATGGACCAAAAAGGTGGACTGACGGGTATTTTTAGCCCAATAGGTGAATGAGGGGTATATTTAAACCTTTTCAAATAGTCCAAGGGTATTTTTGGCCCTTTTCCGTATATTTATTATCATCTTATTATAATTATTAGTTTTGGACTACAAATACATATTTGTATTTTCCCTCCATTTAACCTGCTTCATTAAAGCCCACGTTTTATTTGTGCTTTGTGTTTAAAGCCTCAATGGACCTTAGAGCTTTTTAGCACTTTTCACCTTTGATAACACTGGTTCTACATTCAGTTGTACCAATAGTATCTCCGAGAAAGAACAGAAAAAAGTAAGAATCTCATCTCAAACATCTCTTTTCTTCCTTGTTGGATAAGTACTCCTGCTAAAAATTTGTAGAGCTCAAAGTCATATTGATGAGCCTCAAGTTATAAAAATTATTCCAGGAGACCAAAATAAACAATTAAAAGACTTAGTAACTGTCATGAGACAACTACATATGTATTGGGTGGTTTTTTCTGTAGAAAAAGGGGCAGGGCAGTTAGAAGAGGGATATTCAGAAAAAGAAAAGGGAATTATCTGGGAGAATTCTAGACTTCTAGCCTCTCAAATGTATAGAAATGTTGAAAGTCTGTAATCTTAGTGTTATGTATTGTATAACTAAATTCCATTCATGTCTTAGGATGTAATTTATGGTGTTGGCAGTGTCCTAGTGATTGTTTTTCAGACTTCTTGTTGTAATATCAGTGTAACTAGTGTAAGGGTAGAGGGGCGGGCTCATTATCCACCGAGTTTAGAAGGCTGTGATTGGTCCAAAGGGCGGGTCACAGACGGATTTCTCGGTTATCAAAAAAAAAATATCAGTGTAACTAGTGTGAAACAACAGGATTTGTTCCTTTATTTACTATTTCAGCAGAAAAGTCTATCACATTTCTTAGTTGACTCAGTTTGTTATTGCAGAGGGACAGAAGATTAGGAGGAAAAAAAATTAGAACTGAGAATAGTACATATTAATCTTTTTTTAATGAGGAAGAGTATATGATAATCTAGTTGAATAAAAAACAATTATTGATAAGAGTTGAATTAAAAACTGTTCACCTTGGGTTGAACTTGAAGACAACATATCTTTTGTCTGAATCAAGTAATTCCTGGAGATTGTCACCTCGGCATGTAGCACCAAGGCTGGATGAATTCAGTATACCCAAAACAGAGTAAGAGAACTTCTCTATCATGCTCCTTTCAGATGAGATGACTTCCTTAAGGCTCTCGCCAGGCAACCTAGCCTGTCATGGAGCAAGAAGAAACATTTCGGAAATCACTTCTTCATGCTAGCATAAAAAGGTACAATAGTGAAACGAACAACTCTTGTTCCAGCACAAGGTCACTTAGCTAGACAATTTAGTTGTATGACCACTAATGGGCATTACCAAGCTACAACCATATCAACTCAGCTCCTCAGTTGGTCAATCCTACACAATTGCTGGTCTAACCCAATAAGTAAATAAAAAAGCAGAATATAATTATGAAACGGCATAAATCACTTGCAGTACATTCACTTGCAGTCCATGAATGTACGCAGTGGGTTAGCAGAAGTTAACAATAATTCACAACTTTCTTTGGAATTTGCCGAGCCTTCCTCCTTTTTTATTCAATGGATGGTCCAATTTCAACCTATCTTGTTTTCTCTATACAAATAAGCTGAAAGAATGTCTCCATTTCTCCCTTTATTTACATTCTGCCTTCAGTTATTTTACTGATGAATTTTATCTTTATTTTGTACCTTTTGATGGACTCAACTTACAAGTATTCAGTATATCTCATTGTTTCATACTTATAATATCTGCTCAATTCTTGCAGAAGGATGATAGTTGTTTCCTAGGCGAATACCTATGGGGATGAGTAACTTAAACTTATGCAGGTCCGAGCAGCCTCAAGTTCACATTCAGAAAAGGTTAGCCAAAATTCTGTTTGGTGAAAGCCTTCCAAACCAACCCCCTCCCAAAAAGACCATACTTCCCTGCTACACGCAGTTTCACTGCTATGAATAGTTAGGAGCCTAACATCACTGAAGGGCGCTATCAAGAACAACATAGATACGTTGATTCAAAGTTTCTCATAAAAGCAGAAGATAGCAAAAATGAATTGAATAGTCAGACAAGCAACATTAGAGGTTAAAATAAAGTGAATTCATTTGTCGGAAAGGAGCCCTACAAAACACACCTTTTCACCTTTAAGAGGCAGAACTTCACCCATCAAAGCAACCCGAGCTGGTAACTGCATAATGCTATGTCAGTTTGTACATATAGCTAAACATTCACCAGATAGAAGAATGCACACTGTGTGAAGAGTTCCTCCAGAAACAAACTTAAATGGAAACAAGAAATTGATATATAACATGACAACCACTTCAGACTGACAGTCTGACTAATTGCTACATAAGAAAAATAATGTATAGAATGATGTAGGGAAACAAAAGGTTCTATACCCACTTTCTTGATAGACTTGAGAAAACTTGGCAGTGGACCTGGGAAGGGACTGGTCACAGCAAAAGAACCGCGCTCATCTATCATTGTGTTCTACACAGAAAGGAGAAACAACATGTCAGGACTGCTGTACATCCTCCAATGAACCAATTCAACCAACAAGCATGCATCACAAGCTATTTTGTATTACTCAATAGCCAAGCTATTTTATTTTCCTTCATGGTATCAGAAACTAATGTGGAGCTCTAAAACCCAAACCAGGAAATCAATGAGTTAAAAATTAAAATTTAGTAATTTGCAAAGAGAAGTTTATTAAAAGGCATAATGCACGAACAGACACTCAAACTTGGCCTCGGCTGACAAGTAAGCACTTTAACTTTGAGAGTGCACATCTAGACACCTCAACTTTGTCTCAACTGGCAACTATACACCCCAACGTGTCCCACTATGTTTGGTGGACACTTGACGCTGACTTGGCACATAAATTTTGGAAATGTCTAGATGCTCAGTTTGTAAGTTGGAATGTTGACGATTTGAGGTGTATATATGTGCATACTCAAAGTTGGACTGTTTACTTGTTAGTTGAGGCCAAGTTTGAGTGTCTATTTTTATGTCTTATGCCTTATCGGAAAACTAAAAGGCAATGTTTTATGGAGTCCTATAGCAATGTTCTTTTTTTTTTTACAAAAGGTACTGTTGTATTCCTCAGCATTAAGGAATGCTGGCCACCTCCAAAAATTGTTACAGAAACAGAAGATAGAATCTTGATTTACAAAGCTCCTAAGAAATCTACAAAGTCATCTACTTCCTCTATACAGTCCTATAGCAATATATATTCAAGAAAAATCTTATATTATCCTTACAATGTTGTCCCGAATTCACATGTCATCATTATTACCTCCTCTTGTGTTGTCTCTGATAGCATTAGTTGTAAGAGAAT
The DNA here is from genome assembly GCA_036250505.1 of Solanum acaule. Taxonomy (NCBI): domain Eukaryota; kingdom Viridiplantae; phylum Streptophyta; class Magnoliopsida; order Solanales; family Solanaceae; genus Solanum; species Solanum acaule. The sequence continues at coordinate 7,482 of JAJOOR010018673.1, forward strand.
GGTTTTGAAAGAATAAGAATCTTCATTGACTAGAGAGGAGGGGCTTAAGCTCTATAAGTAAAACTAAAGACAATTTTATCAAAAAAAAAAAAAAAGTAAAACTAAAGACAATGAAATAAATCTGACTAAGACTGGGCACCGGACCGGAATGGGACCATCGGACCGGAACGAACCGGTACCGGACCGGAACGGGATGGTTTGACCGGGTTGTTGACCGGTACCGGGATGAACCGGACCGGAACTATCGGGATGGAGGCTCAGTTCCGTTCCGTCCCACTATATACCGGGATAGAACCAGGACGAACCGGAACGGAACGGGATGGGATAAACGGGACGGCACATACAGCTATTTCAAAAAATAATTATTTTTTTTGAGTTATTTTGAATTACGAAAATACGAATGTTTTTTTTATTTTTCTAAGTTATATTAGTTTATAGTATTTAAGTTTTAAAATTTATAATAATTTTACTTAAGTTTATTTTAAAGATATTTTTTAAAATTTTTACGTATATAAGTTTGTAAGTTAAGTTTAATAAAGTTTTTTTTAAAGTTTTTGAGCTTATGTAGTTATGTTATAAGTTTTAAAGATTTGAATCTTTTGAAGTTTATAAGTTATTAAGTTATTAAGTTATACTTATAACTTGCAAGTTAAATAACTTAAGTTTGTAATTTTAAAAAATTAAATAAACAAAAAAGAAATGCTAATAAAAGTAAATAATGACAAAAATATTATTTTTTATTTTAATTAAAATGATTTATCGGGACCGGACCGGAACGGAACAGGAATGAACCGGTACCGGTATACCGGTACCAAATCATGATACCGTTCTGTTCCGTGTACCGGTTCAGTGAATCCCATCCCGTCCCGAATACTACCGGACCGGAACGAACCGGAACGAACCGGAACGGTACCGGTACAACCCGTTCCGGTGCCCAGCCTTAAATCTGACATAGGAATATATACAAATCAAGAAGAAAGCAAATCCCAGAAAGAGCGAGCGAGTGAATACAGAACTCAAATTCTTCACAAAAAACAATACATAAGAAATCAGAAACAACAGTTCCAAAATCTTTTTGCTACATTATCACTTGTTCCCATATCAGCCCTTTTCCCATCTTATTTCGCGTTCCCAGAAAGCAAGCTTTCCCAGGCTGAGTTCATTCTCCACATCCCATAGATGTCTTTTCATACTATTCGCATTCAGTGAAGTGGAGTAATTGTGAAGACTAAGTTACTAACTTTTTTTAATGGAAACCGAGATCAGCAGGAGTTGCACTATCTCAAGCTCTGGGAACAGGAAGAACTGAACGCACCGGAAAATAAACAAAACCTACAACAAAAATGGAAGTATGAGCCTTCACATCCGAGACTGAAAAATCATCTTCTTCTCAGTCTAATGAAGTTTGTTATCTATACCAAATATCCCCAACAACCTTGAATTACTCTGCTTTAATCACTTCTGAATGTCATAACCCAACTTCACCCCTCTTGTAGAATCCGACTTGCAAATCATAAGCCCGAATTTGTAAATTGAGAGAAGAAAATAATCCTACTAAGAAAATGGTATGCAGTTATCTTCCTGATCCATACGGATATCCACGTTAACTAAGGGGTAACAATTGTAGGTTGCTTAGAGACCGAGAGATAGAAACCTCAATTCAATCCTAAAACAGGGACAGTGGAGCTGATAATATGATGCTACAGAACCAGTTCAGTGAAAATGAAATCAAAGACTGTATTATGGCATGTGCTAGGGACTTCACTATGGCCTTCTTTATCACATGCTGGGATGTAGTCAGTAGAGAAGTTGCAGCTGTACAGAATTTTCGTGATCAAAGCATCTTTGAAAAAAGTTTCAATGCTACCTTCATAGCTTGATTCCAAAGAATATGGGGGCCAATGAAGGACTTCAAACCTATTACCTTAATAGGTAGTATATACAAGATCATCTCAAAAGTGTTGATGGAAAGGCTCAAAAAAGTAGTTTCTAAACTCGTGTATGCTCAACAAATGACATTTATTAAAGGCAGGTAGATTATAGATGTTATATTGATTGCAAAGGTGTGTGGATGTGAGGAAGATCACCAAGGTGGCAGACATCTTATGCAAGTTGGATATTGAGAGAGCCTGTGATCATTTACATTGGGGCTTTCTCCGGAAGACCTTGGAAAGTATGGGCTTTGGTGACAAATGGATTAAGTCATGTACTACAACTGTGAATTTCTCTATTCTGATAAATGGATCCCCTGTTGGTTTCTTCTCTTCTAAGAGAGGACTGAGACAAGGAGACCCTTCATCCCCTTTTCTATTTTTTTTTTTAAAATTGGTAACTTAGTGTATTTCTATCAATGATTAAGATCATTCAGTACATTGGTTGTACTTGCACCATATTTACATCAAAAGACTCTTAAGAAACTGGAGCTATTCTAGTCTTCTATAGGGAGCCTAATACATCTAGAATTTCCACAGTTTCTACCGAGTGAGACTGTCAACACCAAAAACTAAAGAGCAAAATACAACTCATCTTCATCTGTTGGATAGAGTTGCTCCTATTTTCAAAACATCTAGAATTTCTCTCTTTCCGTATTGTCCACCATATACAAGCCGGAACCATTCTCCATCTTCCTCTATCCCTGACCTCCAAACCTGCTTCTTCCCAACATGCTAGAGTTTCAGAAATCTTTCCAGGTATTATCCATGTGATACTTCTGAGTGCCAGGAACATCCTCCATACTTGACCAATTATTTTGCAGTGGAGGAAAACATGATTAACTGTTTCTGTAGTTTCCCCACATAGGCAGCATCTGGGATAGATAGTAATCCCTCTTTTCATCAAGTTATCTTGAGTAAGAACTGCTTCTCTTGCCAAAAGCCAGACAAAACATGACACCTCATATGGTATCTTAGCCTTCCAAATGTGCTTCCAAGGCCATTCTACCATTTGATGATTGGTTTGGTTCATATGTTTGTAAGCTGCATTCACTTTGTAAGCACCACTGTCCTTGTAAACCTCCAAAAGTTCCCAGCAGATTGAAGAAAGCAATCACCCTACTCACCTCCCAGTCATTAGGCATTCTTCTGAAGGTAATATCCCAACCTTGGTTTGACCACTGTTCTGCCACTGTATTATGTTGATGAAGTACAAGATTGTAGATGTCAGGGAATTTCTCTTGTAAACTCTCAGTCCCTAGCCATACATCCTTCCAGAAAACAGTTTTACACCATCTGCAACTTTAATGGAGGGACTCAATGACATGCTTAGGACAGCACAAACAAATGGTTGGATACGGGATTTCAATGTAAACATGGATGATACACAGAGCTTGGCCATATCTCACTTTCAATATGTTGACGACACTTTGATCTTTTGTGATGTAGAAACTCTGAACTGAAGTACTTAAGAGTCATTCTTATTTTATTTGAAATTATTTCAGGCCCTCAGATTAATTGGGGTAAAAGCTTCATTGAGGTGCCTAGGATTGCTAATTTAGCCACTATACTTGGGGGGGGAGCCTCCCACAGTTTACCTTACCTTGGTAATGTCAAAAGGTATTTGGAACATGAACAATGTGAGATGAAGCTAGTGAACTAAAAGAGCTAGTATTCATCTTTGGGTGGTAGAGTTACACTCATAAACAATGTTTTTGATACAGTACCTACCTACATGATGTATCTTCTCCCTATGCCAACAAATGTGACTGGCAGAATGCTACTGCGAGGAATTTTTTGTGGCAAGGAAATTGTGATCCAAACAATCACAAGATCCATCTAGTAAAGTGGGACCATGTCATACTTAGTAAAAGGAAGGGGTCGGGGGATAAGATATCTAAAAATTCAAAACCATGCCTTCTTATGAAGTGATTATGGAGATTTGTCTCTCAAGAACAAGCATTATGGAAGGATACAATAAAGGCAAGATATGGAATGGAGGACTCATGGATCAACAAGGTAGCATTACAACCTTATGAAACTGGAGTATGGAGATCTATTAGAACTATGTGGCCCAAATTTATCAACAATTGTAAAATCAAGGTAGGTAATGGAGGGAAAACTCAGTTCTGGGAAGATTGTTGGCTAGATCAAGACACTTTAAAGGCTAGATTTCCTAATTTGTTCAACTTGAGTCTGCAGAAAAAGGCTACAGTAAGAGAGATAAGAGACAATCAGGGATAAGACCTCAGGTTTAGGAACACATTTGAATGATTGGGAGGTGAGTAGGATGATTGAGTTTCTTAACATTATAGAGCATCTCAACACAAGTGAGGGCAATCTGTTTTGGGTACCAGCAAGGAAGGAAGATTCCCAGTTGGTTCAGGTTACAGAAGCTCTCAACGATCAAACACACAACAAGGTGGCTAGCCTTGGAAGATGATAGGTGGCATTCAAGGTGACATCTTTCACTTGGTTGTTAGCCAAACAGGTTGCACTCACACAGGATAGCCTCATGAAAAGGCACTCCAGATGTTCTTTTTGTGAATGTGAGACAGGGACAATAAACCATCTCTTTCTACATTGTAGAGAGACTGAAGTTGTGGAAGATTTTCATCAACCTAAGGGGCATTAGCTAGCTTATGCAAAGGAATATTAATTAAGCTTTACCCTACTGGAATAGAGATGGTAATCGGTCAGGGCACAGGGAGAGATGGAAGATTGTCCCAGCCTGTGCATTTGGTGGACTATCTGGATGGAAAGGAATCAGAGGTGCTTTGTAAACAAGAGTTGCCCCCTTCAGAAAATGAAGATGAATAGTTTGGCTCTTTCTTTCTTTTTTTGGTGTAACCATGAATATCCTCAAGAAGAAGAGGATATTCCTAGCATTTTAGATTACTTATGAGTTCATAGGATGCTGATTATACTTCTATGATTTCTGATTGTAAGTAATATAGGAATACCTTCGGTGTTTTACTTTGTTTATAATACATGTTACTTTTCTCAATAAATATAAATGGTAGGTTGCTATCAAAATATTAAACTAGTAACTTTAGGTTACTATCAAATTATTATATTCCCTCTATCCCAATTTATATGACTTGCTTTTCTTTTTAGTCAGTCCCAGAAAGAATGACACATTTCTATATTAAGTAACAATTTAACTTTAAAATGACATTTTATCCTTAATGAAATGATTTATAGCCACACAAATTTCTATCATTTATTTTAGACCACAAGTTTTAAAAGTCTTCATTTATTTCTTAAACTTCGTGCAGAGTAAAACTACCTCACATAAAATGAGACGGAGGGAGTACCTTCAAAGGTTCATCTTCTTTCTTTTTTTTCTTTTTTTTTTTAAAGTTCTCAAATTTTGTTTTAATCAAGGTTTTTTTTTTAGAATGGTAACAGTTAATCTATATATCCACTGGTATACTACATCAAAATATGTAGCCCCCCTTCTAAAGTATTACAACTTACATCTTGAACATCTATTTGTTGTTCCTATGAATAGTCTAAAGTATCAAAAATATCTTTTGTTTGAGCTATACACCAAAAATAAAACATAGCTAAACAATTCATTTTATGTTTTGCTTGTCTTTAAAACATATCCTATTTCTTTCTTTCCACACTGTCCATGATGTGCATGCAGGGAGACAATCTTCCATCTTCCTTCCCCTTGGCTACATTGCCATCCTTGTTCCAGCATTTTAGCAATCCTTTTATGTTCCGTGGCCTCACCCACTTAGTCCTCCACAGATAAATGAGTATCTTCCGCAACTGGTCTGTCCTCCTCCACATATAAATGAGTATCTTCCGCAACTGGTCTGTCCTCCTCCACATATAAATGAGTATCTTCCGCAACTGGTCTGTCCAGACTTCCTACAATATCTTTGTAATATCCCCCGTTAGCTTTGTTTCCGACACACTACATCAACATTCCATGTATGTAGAATCTTTCTGATTAGCATCCTCTTTCTGCCACAGTTTAGCCCCCTAACATTCCAAGGCACTCTTTCCAACTTCATTGATCTTTTGTTGCCAGGTATCCCCCCCCCCTACTTCTTGAGCCATAACTACAGAATTTGGCATCAAACTCTAATCCTTTCAGTTCATTCACCCCCTTCTTTTTTACAATGGCTTGCTCCCCCTAGTTCTTCTGATTGTTGTTGTCTATCTACATAAATAATTCTTTGGCCTTCTCATCGCACCCTTTAAGATCTACACCCAATTCAGCGCTTAGTTTGATGATGTGTTGTTGAATCCATACTGAAGTATTGGTGTCTTGAACAACCTCCTCAACTGGTAATTGCATTTTCAAAGGAATTACATCTTTTTCGATGCAATTTGCTGCTTCATCCTGTTCCTTCAATTGCAAGGCCTTAGATTCATCTTTGTCTACTTGCCCAGCTTCTTCACGTGATAAGATTTCCTTTAAATGTACGATTTCAGTTGATTTATTCACTAGCACGGCTGTATTAGTCATACCAAATGTTGAATTGATCTTCTTGCATCTCTGCATGTTCTTCCTCACCCTCGTACATCACTATGTTCTTCACGACTTGAGTTATTGCAGATGATTGAATGTGCAATATTGTTCTTCTTTCTCTAAGTGTGTTTGCTTGGATTTCAATTGTGACTGGGTCTATAGTTTGGGCTTCATTCTCAGAGAAATTGAGAAATCTATGAATTATTGGGTCTGCTTATTTTATTTTATTTTTTGATAACCGAGAAATTTGTCTGTGACCCACCCTTTGGATCAATCACAGCCTTCTAAACTCAGTGGATAATCGGCTCGCCCCTCTACCTTTCCCCACTTAAATACCAGGCTTTGTTTTGCATGGTGTGGGGCTTGAACCTGTGACCTAAGCCACAAATCCTCCACTTTTTACCACTCGAATTAGGCCTTGGGGACTTATTGGGCCTGCTTTTGTTCGGCTTAAAATTGGGCCCAAGTTCTGCAGCTGAGTAAAAGGTCCAAGATTACCTTTAAAAGACCCCTCTCTGTGACTTGGCACCCCATGTGCCTTTGACCTAAGCTTTCCCCCATCGACTGACGTGCCCACATGCCCTATCAATTTCACCTAGGTGTCAACCCTCATGTCTCTATCAAAAAAAGTTGGCACTGTACTATTATCCTATTATCCGGTGAATATTTCAAAGGCTCCCCACTTCTTCTTCCTTTTGATTTCATAGTGACCGGAGCTTCCACCCAAACCAGAATTGTATAGATAAGACCTTCAGATTCCACTTCAACCTCTTTAGGAACCTCCTTTCCATCCCCCTTCACTTTGATTCGAGCCCAGTAAAGATGATTTCTCAGAGTTACTCTGTTTCAATGAATTTGCCACAATGGTCAACTACCTCTTCAAATATCTTTTGTGACCAGAGATTCAATGGTAAACCCAACAATCTAACCCAAACCCAATCCCTTTTAATCTCCTCTGGCCAACATCCAGCGATAGGATTCCACCATTACAGATTCAATATTTTCTTTTGCCAAGTCCATTTTCCCGTCATGACATGTTCTGTAGCTTTCCTCGTGGGAATTCAAAGAGATACTGAGAGTCATTCATGCTGAAGACATTAACTCCAAAAGTTGACTTCCATGAGTTACATGCCCATTTCCTCACATCACTCAAAGTTGGAGTCTCTTTTGGTGACAATTGAAATTTTCCAACTAGGCATTGGCTCAACAGGTCTGATTATGTCCTTGTTGCACCTCCAATTACAGATATTTTGTTGTTTCTTGCTGTTATGTGTGCTGTTTTGGTCTCCTCTGTCATCCTTCTGTTGTTTTTGAAAGCCTCCTTGTACGAGGTTTTTGTTTGTCTATTTCTGCCAAGAATAGGGATCTTCACTCTGTTTGTATCATTGATAAAGTAAGTAAATTTATAGGTTATATTTCCCCAACCCTCTTTATGAGGACCCTCTGGTGTAATAATGATAGATTTACTTCCCCTTGAATGGCTATGAAGCTTATGTACCTACCACTTTCATTATATTTCATAGTACAAAAGAAATCTGAAAAGTGGTCCTTCATGTTCCATCTCTTTATTGTTTTCCTCTTTTCTTCTGTAGCTGCATTGAAAACGAACACCAACCACTTCATGACATTAATGCTAATAGTAACTTGTCTCATTAAATATTTGTTGCGCTCGATCCAGTCGAACCATACTTCTGAATCTGAATATCTCCTAGTAATGTCATAGGATTTAAACCCTGCATTATAAAAAACCTTATCCTCCCCGTATCTATTGACAACTCTGGCCAGAGCTGCCGGAAAATTTCTACCCTGGAGACAGAAATATTCAAAAAGGACTAAAACTGACAACCTCGAAAAAAGTGCCTGAGAGCATTTTTCTTTCAACTCCTTATTCACTCTTCTCTAAGTTAGCCTCCTCTTTCTACCACAGTTAGCCCCCTAACATTCCAAGGCACTCTCCCCCCATAATCAAGGTTTTGTTACTCTCTGTTTATATGTCCCATGGTAAGACGTTTATAGTATAGTGAATCAACTATTATCAAATAACAATCATAGATACACATTTGAGTTTACCACCAAGCTAAGTCATGGGATAAAGTTTCTTCTTATCCAGAGAAACAAAATAAACCAAAAGTAATGGCCAGATATATCTGTCCCCAGCTAGCTAAAATAAAAATAATAAAGAAGTAAATAATTGAAGTTCTGACATAGCATGTGTGATCAAGAAAAAAAATACCTTTTCAAGGTATCACTACATGAATCATGCTACTAGCAGAAAGCATTTGGATAGACATTATGTAGAAATACCATCGTCCACTCCACCCTCTCTTTGAGGGAGAGATAACCATGAGCACAAGGCAATTGGAGGAGGAAGGGAGGGGAGAATAGACAGAGAACCTCAACTTAGGCTCAACTCACAAGCTCAAATTTCTTTTTTCTTTTTCTTTATACTGCTACATGGTAAGATTGAAAAAACTTATCAAACAGATGGTAGGGAGACCATAAATGCATATGGTCCATCTTATTCGTACACAAGTTTAATATTGTCATTTTCATTGTTATGAACACCATAAAACAAAGTTGATTTTACAATAACATGATAATATCTACTGTATCATCCAAATGAAAATCTATAATACCCTCAAGAGGAGAGTAGTACAGGTAAGCAATTAAGGGTAAGACGAAGCAATTCAAATAACGTTAGAATACTGAAATTACTTGGTAAATGCAGATTTGAAATATTATTAAGATCTCATATCAAAGTGCTTAAAAATGTGAAAGGGCTGAAATATACCACATTGTGCATATCATTTTCAGGTACCCAAATGTAGGGCTTGCCTCTCTTGACGAAATAGCGAACTTTTGAAGTGTATATTTCCCCTTTGCTGAGATAAACAAGGTAATAAAAAGATGAGACAAAAGGCAAATCATAATATGATAAAAGCATATATATACCTTCCATTAGCATCAGCCTTCACAGTGTTAAGGAAACCTTGCCAATTAGATGCCAATATATTCTGCAAAAGCATGCATAAGATTTTTTATGAAGGAAATTTTTGAAATGAACAAGAGTTTCCCCACTCACCTTGCATTTTTCAGCATATGTTAGCACCGATGTTTTGCCTCCTTTAATCATCTCACTCAACACTACTGTCTCTCTCTCTCTCTCTCTCTCAATGGTACCAACAGTAAGAGAGGCGAACCGGAAAGTCGTAGATGGACAAGGGTTTCTTCGGGGTTTAGCAAAAAGAAAAACCGCTCAAGGGTTGGGAGCTAAATTTATGAATAAGCATTTACACGTTCAGGGGTAATAATTTTATATCATGTTTGATATGCAAATTGAATAAAAGTTTCATGTATCATGTATAAATTTGGGATAAGGCACAAGTACCCCTAGACAAGGATCAAAATTTTAGAAACACACCTTAACTAAATAAATGTCATATTACCCTATTCCTGAACTCATTTTTTTGTAATTTTGTACACTTTTTGACTTACATGGCACACTCCATGACTCCACGCAATTGAGGTGTGTGGGAGATATTTGGATGTCACATAAATCAAAAAGGGTATAAAATTATAAAAAAAAATGGATTCAGGAGGTAATAGAGTCTTAAGGTGTGTCTCTGAAATTTCGGTCATAATCTAGGAAGGTGCTTGTACCTTATCCCTATAAATTTTATACAATGTTTGATTGGTGTGTTTCCAAATGTTGTATAAAAGTTAGTTATGTATTGACTTTAGGAAAAAAGAACAAATATACCCTCGAACTATCGCAAATGGTATATAAATACCCTCCGTCATACTTTTCGTTCATTAATGCCCCTACAGTCCAAAAAGCAGTGCACATTTACCCCTCACTATAACGGAAGACTTATTTGATACACGTGTCGCAATCCTACGGAGGGACCTGATTTGACCAATTAATTAACCCAAAGTTTAAAAACCCACTCATATCCACTTAACCCACCCGATACCCCATTACCCACACAAATAACGTATCTAAAAACCTAAAGAAAAATCCCCTTCTCTCAAATATCCATGGCTTGTAGTTGCAGAATATATCTTAACACTGGATTTGATTTACTTCCAAATGTACAACCTGGTTTATGTGACTCGTGTTAATGCCTATTGTAATATGACTTACATCTCTTTCTCCTCATTATTCTTTCTGCCAATATCATCTGCACATTGCAATCTGCACGTAGCCATTTTCAACCTCAATTCAAACCTCTTTTCACTCACAATGGTCAGCTCTCACTCTTTCCCTTAATCCATTCCCCTAATTTTCCCTTTATCCCTTCCCCTAATTCCTTTAATCCCTTCCCCTAATTCTCTTTATTTTTCAAGTAAAACGAAAATTCACTTCTTTTTTTGTTAATATGCTTGTTTTTTTTGCCCAAAACAAGCTCATTCTCATTTATCACTGATCTTGGGTTGTATGGTTGAGCTTATCACTTGTAGAAAAAAATATGCATTTTGGGTTTTAGGTTTAGCGTAATTGAAATAGTTGGCGTAGTATTTTTTCGTGATTTCTCTGATTATCGCAGAATTGATCGAGATTCAAGAATTGACTAAGAAAAGAAGAACATGGACGACGAATTGACAGAAACGACAAAGAATTAACGAAAACAAAAACGAATCGATGATGAAATTGGTATGTCGAGATGAAGGAGAAATTGGATTTTTTTTGGTTATTTGGTTTGTTTGTGTGAGCTTATGTGTGAGGAATTGGAGATTTTTTTTAGGTTTTTGGATGGGTTATATGGGTGGGTTTTTAAAATTTGGGTTTAATTAATTGGTCAAATCAGGTCCCTCTGTAGGATTGCGACACGTGTATCAAATAAGTCTTCTGTTATAGTGAGGGGTAAATGTGCACTGCTTTTTGGACGGCAAGGACATTAATGAACGAAAAGTATGACAAAGGGTATTTATATACCATTTGAGATAGTTCAGGGGTATATTTGTCCTTTTTCCCTTGATTTTATATGGTGTTTGGTTGTGTTTTTGTAATTCTACATAGCTAATACTCACATAACTTATGAGAAAATCTATGTATAATTTTATGCGGAGTAGAGGATGGAATAAGTTATGAGGGTATTAGTTATACAATAAAACATTACTAAATTAATATAGATGATACCATGAAATATTATTATTTTGTAGGGATATTATTTAATCAACAAATTAATATTTATTAATTTAAAGAATGTTTTGAGATTCAATGAAGGTTTATTTTGATTACACCAAAATCATGGTATTTTACTAATTTATGTATCATATTTACTGAATTCACGTAAAAAATAAATTTATTATAAATAAAGTATAATGAATACATCAATATTGATGATGAAATTGAAAATGATACAATACATTTGGAACTAGTTACGTGCAATGAAACACTTATCGCATCTGGAACTCTTCATAATTTATGGTGCAGTTCGAAAAGACAACGTCAGAACTTTTGGATGCAATAAGAAAAGTTAGAGATGAGCTTCAACTACATTTAAATTTTAACAAAAAATAAAACACAGTCGAATCATATTTCGCTAAATTATCTAAAGATATATTTGTACTTTTAAAAAATTATTAATTTATAATATTAATGAGATCATATATTTTTATATAAGGGTCTTCTGAAAATATATTATCTTATCGAGATGAGTGATTTTTTTCATTGACCCAAGTCGAGACTGGAGGAAAATATTATCTTAGAGAGATTATTAATTTAGTGAGGTTTTACTGTACATGGGTTAAAATAATAAAAATACATATTTACCCTTAATTATTGCGTATTTATTTGTAAATTAATGTATATTAATTTACAAGATTAAGGAGGTCGACTAAGTTATTTCTTAATTTTTTTTATAAAAAAAAAAAGACTAAGTTATTTTTGTACCTCAAATTTATTTTAGTTTCGTCATCCTTGCGCTCCCCCCTCCCTCCTGCACCAGAATTGTTGCATTTTATTTTTCTGCATCATAGTTTATAGTTAGTGGTGACTCGTGATACTTTGATGTATTTTGGCTTGTTTATCAAGTATACTACCATCAATTTTGGATTTTATAATTTCAGATTTTGTTTAAAAAAAAGTATATTCATTTACAACAAGTTAAATATTCAATAAGTAAAAATTTATGTATTGTAATTTCTACACAACTAAATCCTACATAAAGAATACCGACATAATTATTACTTGCATAATTAATGCCTACATAACTAATATCTGAAGAACTAATACATACATAACTAATGCATGCATAATTAATATCTGCATAACTAATACCTACATATCATTTTTGATTTACCGGTTATCAAATTGTGAATATGTTAAATTCATAAAAAAATTAATAGGATATTTATTATTGATTTTTGGTTTATAATAGTTCGGCATTTGGTTAAACTGATTAGAAAATGTTTGTATGATACACAATGTTAATAAAATAGAAATAGTGGCAAGAATAGAAGTGTGCCATAAATTTCTGGATTGATCACTTTTGTTTAAGATATAATTGTCGAATTCCTTATAAAGACTCATGCTATAAAATGTTGAAACAACATTAATTGCTTGTTTTGGTCACAATCAAATATGAAATTGAGAAAGGAGAAAGTAATACTAGTTTGTGTCTGTAATCATTTAAAACTTTATTGAAGATAAATTTATAATATGATTCAGATTATATTAAATTCATGATACACTAGTCCAAATAAATACTATGAATTAATATAATTAAATTAATTATTAAGTCCAACATAAATATGGATTTGATTAAAAGTTCAATTTCATTGGACTAACTAGTCCATTGATTTTGTCTACATGTGATGAGCCTGATTTGCTAAGCACAATATGCCATCTAATTCTAGAGGCACATTTTGATACTACATGTCAAATGACGTGACATGCAAAGTCAAACAAAGAAACCAATAGGATCATGCCACAAGTTAAAATGACATGGCATGCCTAGCCAAATCAAAGACCAATAAAAATGTGTCACATGTTCTGACCAATCATATATTGTCATGTCACTTAGATCTGATTAACCAAAGACAATCTGTCATCATCACAACTCCTTCGTCGTGTCACTTAAATCTGATTGGCCGAAGAAAGTTTGTCCTCATCCCAACACTTTCATTTTATAACTATAAATAGGGATCCTCATAATTCAAAAAAGACACCAAAAATTCTAACAAGAAGGCAGAGAGAGCTTGTGGATCAAACGTCGTAGATTTCTCTACAAGCTATAAGTTCAATCATTCAAGCACTCAAGTTCAAGAAACAACTCAAGATCAAGACCACCAAATCAAGAATAAGCTCAAAATCCCTTGAATTCAAGTACAAGTCAAGATCTTAAATTTGAAAAGAAGAATCAGAGGATTCATAGAGATTGTAACATTTATATCTTAAACAAAATACTACGATTATTGTGATATTTTTCACACCTAATTATTATTTTCTCGACACAAACTTTATTGTCTATAAATTCTGGCACGCTAATGGGATAATATCTACCTTTCATCTCAGCTTTTCAATCATGAAAGAACACTAAAATGGCCTCCAAAAAGATCAACTCCCAATCACCTTCATTTAAGGTTGTTACCTCCAAGTTCTTTGTTGAAGTATAAAAAATCGTTGGTGTTACCTTTGGAGTGTTCGGACCTGTTATGATGAGTAAGGTCATCATGTTGGGACAACAAACACTTCCAAGTATTGTCCACGTCAACTCCTGATTTTGGATTCTCAACCCAAAAAGAGAAAGGTTCTTTACAAATGCTTCAAAAGGAGAAAGTGGTGTTGTCAAAAACATCAAGAAGACTATAGCTTTACTTGAGCTCTTTGGTTCTAAGAACTCTTGATTTGTATAAAGAATAAGAATATACCTAGTTTACCTAGATTGACTAAGGAATGAGAAGAGAACGTAATACTTCAAAATTGGTTAAATATAACTCCGCTCAACTATATAGTCAGATTATCAATTTTGATAGACGATTAGAGGCATAAAAGACAATAACCATATTTTTTTATAATTGTAAGTCACTGATTCAATAATCCAGTAGAATCTAAGGTTGAAATCACGCTACATGAAAGAGGTAGGCCTGAAATTTCTTTAATTATTGATCAAAATCCCAAGTTGAACTCAAGTTTTTGTTGTTTAATTTTCTTAGTTTCTAATTGAAATCTTTTAGTTAAAATAAACTTTCAAACTGTTTTTGCACACTTGCACGTAATTATAGTTTAAAGTTAAATTAGATATTTATTAGTCAAAAGTCCTTTAGATTTGATAATTTGACTAGTAGGAGTCACCATATTACTTGTTTAACCACGTACACTTGTGTATGCGATTGACACAATAGAGAGAGACAAGGGATAAAAACGAGTCTTAAAAGTCTCAAAAGATAATAATATAGTACAAAATGTGAAACCACCTCTTCCATTCCCACAAAAGTTCAAAAGGCAGAAGGGAATGAATGCTTTGGTAAGTTTCTCACTCTACTTAAGCAGGTTCACATTAATTTGTCTCTTATTGATGTTTTGCAGGAAATTCCTAAGTAAGTCAAAAATGTGAAAGACATTGTGGTGATTAACTGGAGGCTAAACGACTATGAAACGTTTGTACTTTATAAGGAGTATAGTTCTCGAATCTAGAATAGGTTGCCCACAAAGTTAAAAGATTTGTTCTGCTTCATAGTGTAGATGAAACGACCCCAAAATGCCCGAAAATGTGCTTCGGAAATACCTATAATTGTAATTTCCATATATCTCAAAATCCGTGCATGATTTTGGAAATTCGACTTCATATTCTTATTCGTGGGGTCAAATTGAGTAGGAAATGGGTCTAA
>JAJOOR010018674.1:0-16247 GCA_036250505.1 Solanum acaule
TTTTTTTTTTGGTATTGTTTTTTTTTTTTTTTTTTTTTTTTTGTGATGAAATGATATTATTATTAATGGATAAGATATGGTTGGTTGGTGGAGTCCTTTTAATTGTTTTTTTTTTTCAATTTATGGTGATTTTTTTTTTTAAATGTTTGATTTGAACTCATAATTTTAAAGATACAATGAAATTTAATATTAAAGGTCGTACAAGATCAAATATGTCAAGTTAAAATTCTGGATCCTATCTATATATAATTTTCGCTTGGTGTCGGGTACTTTTGGGCTTCAAGTAATTTGAGTTCAATCCTTCACCTAGTAATGTCATAGGCATGGTTAAGCCTTGAAGCGAGATGTAAAATATGTTGAGCGCTTCATCTCACTTAGCTGGTGCTTCAGTGTCGTCATTAAGGCTCTAATGCATATTTGTTAATAAGTGTAATCTTAAGGAGACAACTGAATAATTATATTTTTTTTATTGTAATTTTTTAAAATTTCTTTGTATATCTTTGTTATAATGCTTATAATTATTAATCTTGAACTATATACTATTATTTCCCCCATTTATTTATGTCTTTCTTTGTTAAACCCTATGTTTTATTTGTGTTTTGTGCTTGAAGCCCCATACGGATCTTTTATACTTTAAACCAAAAAAATTCCTCGATAACCAGTCATCCATAATAATAAATAAATCATTTTTCAAACGGAAACTTCAACCATTTTCAAGCACCTCATATTTTTTTCGCGACGTCCAAAAATTCGATCATTGTCATATAATTTCTCTTTGTACTTCCCTTTCCAACGAATTTCGAAACTTAAAATCCTTCATTTATCAACCAATAAACTAACCTAGATAAATTCTTGAACTCCATTAAATTCATTCTTCTTACCTAACATATGAACCATAAATTTTCCTGTTTTGAAACTTTCACTAATCTGAATTCATATCATATAAAGTTCATTAAAGGTAAAAGCCCTCTCTATTAAAAGTAATACTTTGACTAATCTAAATTTGTATCGTATAAAGTTCGTTTCGATTGAGACTTTGACTAATCTTAATTTTTTTTTCCAGCTATATTTACAAGGGTGCACTAGCTTAACCATTGAGGGAGTCATTGGTGCAGTAAAATTACTCACCAAACCAAATCATAGGCTAAAAAACTTAGCTATTTCTGGCATCTACAATGCGAAAATAGAAGATTTTCAAACACTTTGTCATCTAATGGGAATAAATCAAATGCAAATGAAGCAAATAAAGATGAAGTACTATCACATGAGACACAAATTATACGCGTTTAAACAAGAATCTCAGCCTTCAATCGACGTAGATATATGTCCAAAATGTGGTGAAATAAGAGAAGTTTTTGATTGTCCAAGAGATTCTTGTAAGAAGAGAATGCAACAACAACAAAAGCAACTTCTTATAGAGTGCAGGTATGGTTAAAAAAATTGTATGAGCTTGTCCTTTTTCAAATCGATTTTTGAAAAATAGTTGATGTACGAAAAGTAATTATTTTTTATGCAAAAATATCATGATGATGCTATGGATTTCAAACTTAAACAAGTGAAAAGTTGACATGTTGTCATTGATTTGGATCGAACTTTTAAAAAGGTGAAACTTCATGATAGTGTCTTGGATTTCATTTAGAATAAAATGATGATGGAATTTCACCTTTTTAAGTTCAAAATCCATGAGAGTATCATGGATTCGATAAATTGGCTTTTTTTCAATTATGACTCTAGAAACTGGCTATTTTTGAAAGTGTCAAATGGAGGGGTTAAATTGGATTGAATTAATAAATGAATGGTTTATTGACCTTACTTTGGGCTGAGATGGACTAGGTCAAAATAGGGCTGAATAATGGATCATAGCTCAATCTGTTCAACTCTTACAATGTTTTAATTTTTTTTTTTAATTTGTTTTCCTTATAATTTATTAAATCATCTATTAAAACTTTATTTTTATTATGATTATATATCTAATACTCATAAGTCAATTTGGACAACATATTTAGCCCAACTCAACCAATATTAAATGGACTATACTGAACAAGTCAAAATAGGTTGAGTTAATAAATAAGCAATGTATTTACCCACTCAAATTTAGACGAATTGCATGAGTCATATTTTCATGAGCTAATTTTGTCACTCGTAAATACAGAGGTTGCTTCCTTTGTGTCCCAAGATGTGAAGAATGTGGTGTATGCATTAAAGATGAAGAATTAGGTGAAGCAGCTTGTGTAGACATATTGTGCTTAAATTGTTGGCTTCATCTTCCAAAATGTAATTTTTGTAACAAGGCATATTGTAACCAACATGCTTACCAACAACATGTTGGCTCTTCTTTAGGGTTCTTGTGTGGTGAGTGTAGTTTTCATGCAACACAAAGTTCACATTAGTGGTTTTGACATGTGTATATTGTTTTTTATAAGCGGATTCTGAAATTTAAGTTTATGGATTCTGGATATTAGAACATGATAGTAATTAGTGATCGAGTTCGAGATAAGACTATTTATATCTCATATATACAGGTAAATTTCTTAATATAAATACAGAGTTAGGGTTAAAGCTATTGGTTTCTGTTGAATTCGTAACTTCTGGTGTTGATTTGCCCCTGGTTAATATTTTCTTCGTCTCAATTTGTCTGATGATGTAGTTATTTTCATGATCTCCCTTTTTGCAAGTTTTATTCCTCAAATATTTACTGTTCTATTTACCTATTTAAACTATTATTCCATTTGAATTAAAACATACCTCGATGTTGAGTTGGTCTACACACCCTTATTGTCGATTGAGAATAAATACTTGGCCAACTCAATATTAAAGTGTGTTTTAATACAAAGAAAGTGATAAATCAATTATTTATTATTCTATTTACTTACCCTAAACTACCACTTCATTTGATATAAAATACACCTTGTTGTTAAGTTGGCCTAAATGTGTCTGTTGTCAATTCAGAGTACATGTTTGGCCAACTCAGCATCGAGATGTGCTTTAATATAAAGAAAGTAGTGATTCTTTTAGTAAGTAAAAAGAACAATAAATAATTGAGGTATGAAACTCACAAAAAATGATAATTTAAACGTATTTTTAACTATTAACTCTTTTTAAAATACCTTTTTTTTTGTATGATTTTATATCTAGTCATAAAACTTCTAATTAATTCCCTCCAACACAGTAATAAACACATATTTTTTTGGTTGACGAAGTCAACGTTTGAACATGGGAGCAAGCTGATGACTTGAATATTTTGTACACCCTCTGTCTATTTTTACTTGTTTAGTACTGACTACATGTCTTACAGAGAAACTAAAAGAATGACAAATTTATTATATCAACCTTTGAATATAATAAATTCAATTTGTTGGAAAATGTATTGAGAGATGATTATAGTTAATTGTAAATGATAAATTTAAACTAAGAGATAAATTATCTCTTTGTTTTTAAAAACTGAACAAATACAAATCATATATATATATATATTTATTAAAAGAGAATCTTAGGCCCACTTACGTGGCGCCACCACAAATCAGAATTCTATTTTAATTTATTTATTTCCAAAACTAGTCTTTCCTTTCATGAAAAGTTGTAAGTTTTATGAAAAGTTGTGACTTTTATGAAAAGTTGCGACTTCAATGAAGAGTTGCGACTTTTATGAAAAATTGTGACTTTTATGAAAGGTTATGACCATTCTGAAGGGTTGCGACTTTTCCAAATAGTTGTGACCTTTCCGATAAGGCACGACAAATATTTGTTCACACTATCATTTGTTGTCTATATATAGAGGTATTTTCTCTCATTTTAAAACAACGAAAATTCTTATTCTTATTCTTCTTCTTTTCCATCTTCTTCTGCACAATTAAATATTCGTATACTTTGCTCCTGTTGAGTTGCTCACTGACACCATTGCTTATGTTACAAATCCTGGTATTTTTTTACAGTCATAAATTTTTGCTTATATTATTAAGGATAAATGATAAGATGTTATTAATTTCATTTTCCTGTACATTATTAATGTTTGTTACTACGAAATCTCCTATGTAAAATAATATAGTGTTTTAGTTTTAATGACGAATATGTTTTAAGTATTATTTTATAAATTTCGTGATATTAAATTCCCGCGCGAAGCGTGGATAATTTTACTAGTGGATATGTCAAAGTGAACGGAGGGTGGTGCACTGGTGGGAGTGCTTCACCCTTAACTAGAGGTCTCGGGTTCGAGCCCTGGATATGGAGAAAATTCTGTTGGGAGCGCCACCCCCTAATGGGTCCTGCAGTGCGCGATCCGAATTTAGTCGGAGCTCTAATGTGAGCTCCAAAAAAAGTTTGTAAAGCTGCAAAATTATTGGCAAACTCCATAGTGTTTGAATATTTACATAAATATTTTTGAGATAATATTTTGTGTTCACTCACCGAACACCAAAAAAATATATAAGAAAATTATTCATTTTTGAGTGAAGACACCTTTATTTTTCACTAAAATTTGAAATAGTGACACCCATATAAAAGTATTCTTGGGTCAATTATTGACAGACAAGAAAATCTCAACTTGCAAGCAATTACCAAACAATTGGGCCCCATAAAAATGAAATGAAAATTATAAAAACGTGTTAAATTTTGTAATACCAATAGAGGGAAAAGAATAAAAAAAAAGAATTTTGAAATTAACCACTACCATATAATAAATAAAAAGATTATATAAAAATGTATGATGTAAAAGGACATCCACTCAAAGTTGGTGGATCCTATCTTGAGCATTTATGGGTCATTTAGTTATCGAAATGAGATAGATAAAAATATTTTAATACGTAAAGTAAGTTGAGATATTGAATAACTCAGTTGATTGAACTTTCATCTCTCATTTTCCCTAGCTATCGACTCCCTACATGGAATATATAATCTCATTATTTTAATACAAAATATGTACCAAAATTAATTAATATCTATACTCAATTGCGAAATAAATAATCTCATTTTTTAATTTTTTTTAAAAATATATATTCAATGATTAAGACTCTTTTGCACGTGAAAGCTATGTATTGACAACTTGTTAGATAGTGACATTAAATCAAACTCCTTATCTCTACCCAAAAAAAAATATCTATTTTTTAAATTTTAAACATGTTTGTTCCAAAAAGAAAGAAGATTTTTTGACCCTCAAATAAAATATTCAATATAGTTTATTGTCTTTTCTCAATTTATTTCTCGGAAGGAATCTTATTTATTTAAGATTAGTCCAAGTATTTACATATAACAAATGATATTCAGTGTCTGGCTCGATAGAACTCAAAAATAATTAATTCATCTTTTAATAAATGACCCCTCGACTTTGATCCAAGTGCAATGTTGTGGTGTTGGTTGGTTCCACAAACCTTTAATTTAGTGGTTCAACAAAAGTAGAAGATAGAACGTAATTTCTTTTGCTGGTTTAGCTTGTCAAGCTACATATCCCTATTATTTGATATAAACTACTATTGCTCCTAAACTCCCCTAGTCTTTGGTTATAGTTACTTAAACCCCAAAGGATTTAGAGAGGGTAGTGTACACAAACCTCACATGTACCTCGAAGCAGATAGGTTGTTTCCATTAGATCCTCGACTCAAGGAAAAACAGTACAAAGCAATTCAAAAAAAGAAGCAAAAACAACAGATAGTAACAGAACAATACGATAATCAAAATATAAGGAAGCATGTAATGACTAAATAACATTAATATATATATACTTGTGAAACACAATGTAACAAAATAAATAGTTACAAATTGAAGAAGTTATTTGGATGGATAAATTCCATCAGGTTACAGAAAAAAAAGACCAAACCAATTGGATACTAGGATGTCTAGCTAGAGCTAAACCAAAGTTGACATTACAAAATTACAACAAACAAAACTTGATAGCTACACAGATTTTACCTTGCTGAATAAAATAGATTATGCTTCACTGATTTACGGCGTTAAGCAGTCTTCAGAGATCATAGCTAGGTCTCCTTACCGGCTAACAGAGGACTGGAAGTTGCAGAGAAACCAACTCCATTAGACTCGGGGGTGGAGCACTCAGGCGATTTCTTGCTGAGGCCATATGGTGCTAAGTTCATCACCCTGCAAAATATGAATCCGCACTTAAATCTCAATACTTTCTTGCATTGTGCTAGCGAGTATCCAATAAAGCATAACGAATAAAACAAGCGATAAAACAAGAAATGGTTAATAGTTTACCTTTCCTTACGCTTCTCCAGAAAACGAGCCAGAGATGCTTTCCTAGCTTGTGGAACCGCTGCAGAAAATGTAAATGATTAGAAGCAATGAAGGTTGGAGTAAATGAGTTTGCATTGAAAGTAGTTACTTCCACTTCGGAGCAACATAATTAGTTATTGCAAGCTTTTATGTCACAAATATGTTCTGAGTTTCCACTCCGGCATGCCATACCTGCTGTCATTATGGTAGTTGCCCCAACAGGTCCTAGTGATGTCACAATCTTTGAAGTGTCCAATTTGACAAGGGGAGTCACTGAAATGTTTGCAGTTTTAGACATCTTCATGTCATCTTTGTTTCCAGAACTGCCATCAGATTGACCAATGGGATGGGAAGAAACGGACATAGGGCTAGAAAGACCCGAGGCAGGCAGCATGTTTGGGGTTTGGTTCACACAAACACCATCTGCAGCAGCAGGTTTCGATGCAGATGCCTGAAGTTGAAACCTTGGTTGCACCACATTAGGTGGAGCGCAGCCATGTCCAGCCAAAAACATAATAGCCTGTGCCTGCGTAACACATGCCACAAAAATATAAACCATAGAGAAACTTCTTAGCTAATTGCATTTTTTTTCTCTCTTTCTGGATTAATGATAGCCTCTCTTTATATCAGTTTGTGTGCATGCGAGAGCGAGAAAGAGTGGGTACCTTCTCAGGGGAGATATCCTCGAAGACATTGACCGTCCCACCATAGAAGATGGTCAGTTGAGCAGGTGCTGCAGAACCTTTGGAATTAAACCTGCAAAAAATGTACGACATTTTAGACAAAGTTTTAGTCTCCGTTTCAATCCACTGAGGCTTTCTTAGCCAAGTTGTCATATATATTTTATGTTTTACAATTAATCGCGTGTCAAGCAACTGCATAACAGTCATCATTGGTATAAACTGCATATTGATGTGCTCATTATAACTACCAAATACGACTGCCGTAACACAATATATGCAGTTTTGTGTGCACAAAATAATGAACTTACCAAGGTTCTGTTGTCCCAGCCACAGAGCCACGCGATGGAAGCATTGAATGAGGAGCTGTAACAGGAATTCCACCAAGAACTTGCTTCATCTGGCCAGAACCACCAAAATGAGTCTTGCAGGAGGGATTGTTCATGTTAAATGGAAGCATCTTAACATTATACGGAAGATGCATTGCATGCACATTCTGTTGCGGATTAGAATGTGTCAAGCTAAAAAAAATTCCTTGTCACCCATGTCGATCTATTTTTTCTTCCCAAATGAATTTAAAAGAGGTGTCATTCATTTCAAAAGGAATCCATAGACAGTAAAAGCAGGAGATTGTTGACAATTTATTGCGATTGGTTACTAATTCGGAGTATAATTTTGCAAATGAATGACAGAAGAAGTCGAGATAATTAACAAGTGGAAGCTACTTTATGGTTAACCTTCCTCCCGTGACTTGAACTAAAACTTCGCCAAAGCATTAATAACAAATAGCTTCACTAAAGAACATGGCAAATTTGAGTGCTCTCATTTGTACGTAGCACAGATCCTATATAAATATATATAAACCAACTTTGTTTAATTAAAGGGGCAAGACAAACCTGGAGTTCACCAGACTGACGTTTGAGACCAGCATCGACTCCATCTGTGGCAGATAGAGCTTTGAAGGTGTTTTCATCTTGAGCAGAGTTCAAGGACATGAAATGAGGTACACCAACCTTGCTCGACATTGGCCAGCGAAACCCTGATACAAACGAGAATCATTTTAACTTAATACATACAAACAATAACAAAAAACATGGACCGAGCTAGAAAGTTTTGTGTGGATTCGGCTGAACCCAGTAATTTTACTCAAAATCATGTAATTCTATTAGGAAATCAACTACACATGTACAGAAATTAGATTCAGAACCCTGTTACTAGCACCGGATGTTGTTATCCTAGAATTTAGAATCCATAAAGTTCAAATCTTGGCTCCACCTCTGAACAAAGACTACAATCAATCCAAATTGCTATTATCTCATAACACAATACCACAAAAGGAAATCTTTCGTTATGTCCAATTCAACAAAGGAAACACTAACTACCAAAAAGATCTTTATTCATAAGCTTTATACTTCAAACTACTCAAAAATTTAACAAAGTACTATAAATCAAAATCAATCAATCAACATATGCAGTGTAATCCTACTTGTGGGGGTCTAAGGAGCATAACAGAGTGTACACAGACTTTACCCTAACGAAACTGTTTTCAAAAGACCAAACAAATTACTAAAACCAAAATCAATCAATCAATCAACATATCCGGACTGATGTCTAGGGAGGGTAGAGTATACGTACACCTTACCTTACCCCTACTTTTGAGGTGAAAAGACTGTTTTCGACAGAGCTCACCTCAAACAAATTACTAAACCAGAAAGTACAAAAAATAATTCTTTTTAGCAATTAGAAATCTAGCCAAAAAAGTTGCATCTTAAACAGGAAAACCAATTCACCAAGCAACACACAACACCAAAATACTCAATTTAGCCAACAAAATAAAGAACACACATGCATTTAAAGAACTCAACAAATTAAATTATATACTTTTTTAGCTGAAAATTCAAAAGCAACCCTTTTTCCCAAACTCATAAATGAACCTAAAAAACAACAAAAGATCAGATTTTTATGCTCACAAGTCACAACAAAACCAAAAAATTGAC
The DNA here is from genome assembly GCA_036250505.1 of Solanum acaule. Taxonomy (NCBI): domain Eukaryota; kingdom Viridiplantae; phylum Streptophyta; class Magnoliopsida; order Solanales; family Solanaceae; genus Solanum; species Solanum acaule. The sequence goes on from JAJOOR010018674.1 coordinate 8,900, forward strand.
AATTTTGGTTTCAAAGAAAACAAACCAGAGTCTTTGGAGCTTTCAACAGGTTCTTCCTTGACTACAACTAAAGAATCTTTAATATTCAATCCCATAAAGTCCCTCTCCATCTCTATGAATTTTCAAGAAACACCCAAAATTTAAGATTTCAAGAGAATTTAAAGAACCCCAAGAAGCAGATCAAACTCAAACAAAACTAGTAAAAAAAAACAAGGAACCCCAGAAACCCAAAAGCAAAGAAAAGTGAGAAAGGAATGAAGGAGAAATAGTTTATAGTACTAAATGCTTCTAACAGCAGCAAATAGAGGCAAATAGAGAAGTTGATAGCTTTTATATTTATTATTAGTGGCATAATCAACGTTTTTTTCCTTTTGGTTTAGGGGGGTGGGGGTGGGGTGAGGGTATGCACTTCAACAACATGTCTGAGTGCAGTAGCGGAGTCAGAATTTTAATTAAGAAATGGTAAAATAATAAGAAATAAAATTGCGCAGAAATCAAGAAGTGTTAATATATGTTAAATATATTTTTTATCTAGCTAAATAATGTAATTTTCCAACCAAGGGACACCCTTTCAAGCAGTGGGAGAGCCACCTTAGAGTTATGGGGTTCATCTGAATCCCTTAAGCGAAAAATTATATTATTTATATATGATTAAAATAATTTTTTAAATATATATAATAGATGTCGAACCTCATTCAACTACTTCATGTGTCTATTTTTTTAGATTTTGAACCTTTTATTAAAAATTCTGGCTCACCACTACCTTCAGGTGTATGTGGCTCTGACATGTCCTAGTGGGGTCGGTGGAGATAAAAAAGCTATTTTTGATAATGGCTTAGCAAAATGTACATGTATCGAGGAGAATAGAGTATTTCCTTTGTAGTGTAAGAAGGTTGTTTACTATAAATCCTCGATAGGGATTCATATACATTGAGTAATATAATATTTCTAACGTTTCAATTAGTGTGATTGATTTTAACTTGACATACAATTTAAGAAAGTAAAAAAAGTTTTTGAATCTTACGATCTTAGACAAAATTAAAGTTAAAGATAAATATAATGTATCAAAATATACTTTAAATCTTGTGATTTTAAATATATATCATATGAAAAGATAAACTGAAGACATGACAAAAAAAGATTGATTCTTTTTAAAATCACCTAAAAAAATATACGATAAATAAATTAAAATGAAGAGAGTATTATTTTTTACATTACATATTTTAGTGTACCAAAAAATAAATGTAGTTACTCAATAGCTATCAAAATTATTATTTTTACTAATAACCAATAGATTAAAAGACGTTTTCCTTACTTAAAATTGTATCTTTGTTATCTAAGATTACAAATTTAAATCGTAAATCACATTTTCAAGATGCAATTCTTTTTCAAATCCTGCTAACACGATAGCTTTGTATTTACGACTGTTTTTTTTTATTTTAAGAAGTACAAATAAATGATGGTAGTACCCCTAAACTAATTACAATCACGTGTTGTTTAGCCTTTCGATGTGTACTGTTCAAAATTAATAATAAGTGCAAGTATCCATTTTGGTATCGAAAATAATTCATATTTTTACCATTTTTAGGAAGAAAAAACATAAATAAAGTACATAATAATATAGTTTGTCCCATTTTTTAAAAGTATCATCTTATATATATTTTAGATGGTGTGATTTATATTTTCTCAAGGATAAATTTTCATGTTTTTTTTTTAGTTATTGACATTGTAATCATGTAAAAAATATGATTAGTTTCTCGTTTAGAACCATATCAATTTCATATATTCATGCGAATTGGATATCGTTCGCATTATATTAAAGTTTGTTATTATTTTACGTAAGGAATCATACATTCTAATAACATAGCGATCCTTATACGATGTTTAAAAAATATATCAAAATATCATTGAAATGTATCAATATTAAAGAGAAATCCAAATGATTAAAGGTCTAAATTTAACTATACATACACAATAGAATAATAAAAAAAATTGGTACGATATATTCCTTCTTAAATTAATTGTGGTGATTTCTGAAAATAATTATCTCATCTTTTAAAAATTTAAGATAATATCAATTGTCTTTTCTCTTAATAGAAATTGTCTTTGAAGATTACAAACACCACATGATGACACATATATAAAATAAATATTGAATAACGAGAGATTATATCATTATATTATAACGTATAAATAAGAATAAAATAGTCAAAAATTCTAGTACCGTTAACACCCCTACTTTCATAACGATGAAAATGACCAAGGGTATTCTTGACATTTCATGATGGAATAGTTTTTCATGTTGTGATGCTAATAAAATAGGGTGGGGTGGCGTGGGGTGGTGGGTTGGGGTGGGGACAACTTACCTATAGAACTGGTAAATAATCGGTCGTACCGGTAAGGTACCACGTGCGAACATTTAGATAAACACATGTTAACAAATATGTATCATTTTCCACCCACTTGTATGTGGTACCACAAAGCACGTGCTTTCGTCGAATTAGAGATAGACATGTGTCCACTTATAAGAATTGTGTCTCGTAGACACACGACGCTAACATGACAAAATATTTGAACGTATTTAGGTGATCATTTTATACGTTAGAGTGTTCAACTATGTGGATACGAGTTAAGTTCAGGTAACTAATCTATGAATTTTTTTTCTCAAGCTAGTTTGGAAATTATCTTTACTTTGTACCTTATCCTTCGACCCAAGCCGCCACATAATGATACTTCAGGAGGATTTTAATGAATCATATCTAAGATTAAAACGAGCTTATCGACAGACCATTGTCATTCCATTTCTGAATGAACTAATTAAAGCATTTTGTTAATTGGATTAGTAAGTATAAGTAAAAAAACCTTGAACTAGGTTCAAACAACTCTTCATCTTGTGTCAAGAGGTATCAATATTAATATATATAGATATGAAATTAAAATTTGACCTATCTATACAACGTAATTTTCTCGAGAAATGAAGTTGATATATTCTCGAGAAATTGTGTGTGGATAACAATTGGGAACATGTGGGGCCCGTGTGATGTGTCATGGTCCCACAGACCAATTTGTAGACATGAAAGCACGTGCGAATTTAATAAGAGGATAAGTGGTATGGTCGTAAATATGTGGAAAAACAAGTTCAATTTTGACCCCAAAAAAAGTTGAGAATTTTTTTATTTTTTTAAAAATAAATATATAAAGTAAAAGGTTAATCATGCTGGAAGAAATATATATAAAAAGTTTAGTAGTAATTAGGTAATAAGAACTTTTTTAAAAACAATAATTTACGGGTCATAATCGTTATACATTTGGTACGTAGGATGAGATAAATAAGGATTGGGATTATCTTATCTCATCTTTAACATGGGATAAAAATTTCACCATTTCAATATAAATGGTGAGATAAACTAATATTGAGATTAGCAGTTGTTTTCTCTAACTAAACCGAAATAAATCATCTTGATAACAATAAAAAATTAATTAAATAAAAATGCAAAAACCTTAATGAAGCAAAGTTCATTTGTTAACCATATGTTTGAATCCATCGTTCATTTACTAAATTATAATATAACCATGAATTCATAATGCAACACATATGCAACCAATGCATTTATTGATTTACTTAATTTTTGTATCTACTTTTTTTAATTTAAAAAATGAAAAAAAAAATTGGTTTGAAATTGGGTGACACCATGTTATATCACCTGTTACTTTAACTTAAGCCCATTAAATAAATGATTTGCATTATTAAAATAAAATATTTTAAAATAAGAACGTGGCGTTTGGTGGTATGAAAGTTGAGCTTTACACGCAATTTTGTGAAAAAATTGATTAGTTATGCCTAACTAATTAATTATTCCTTCACGTGTTTGGTCAAACAATACAATAACAATTTTAAATCTACGGGCGGGGTAGAAGCTCGGATACAAGTTAGGTCGAGTCTATAGTAATAAATAATAACATATTCGATTTAGTCTCACACAATAAAATCTAAAAATATCATAAAACATATAAAAGTAATAAACATAGGACAAATACTAGAAAAACATAGTATATAAGGGGAAAAAACATAATCAAAACACGATCGATATCAACAAATACCACACGATAGGGAACTATGCAAAATTGTTAATATTATTGGTATTGATGAATACGCAATATTTGCTTAAATAGTGTATTTTTGATATGAAATTCACATAATATATACAAATATTAAATTTAGAATCAATTACTAACACTTAAAATTAACGTTTTAAAATTTAGAAATCTAAAAGTCGAAATTCTGACTTCACCATGATTAATCCATAATTATGACTTGGAGTATAAAAATTAAATCATCTAAAGACAAATTTAAATTTTGTATAACATATAACATAAAAGTATTTCAATAATTCTCACCTAACATAGCACAAGGACAATCACATAGCTAGTTTTAATAGTGTATATTCATTAAATTTATAGTATGTGAAATAGTGACGGAGATATAATTTTCATTTAAAAATTTTGCTTTACTACACATAATAAATATTTATATATATAGTGTAGTTTTTCGATGAAACAAATTATCCAACGCCTTTTTCGTCCCTTAGCTCTTTATTTGAGTCAAGTATTTTTATTATTGTTTTTATCTTTTATATTTTTCAATAAATTTCAAATAAGTAGATGTGTTTTAGAGAAAAAAATTTGTATTGTTGATTAATTCTTAGACGTAGTGTTTCTGGAGAATCTTAGTAACTCAGTTGATTGGCTACGTGAACTTTCATCTTCTATTTAATTTTTCGACCAATAATTTATTCTTGTTTTCTCCTCCCTCAATTTTATTTGAAAAAAAAAGGTGCAATTCTTCTTTCCCTATGCTGCCTATTGCTTATATATGGATTCTACATATTTTTATTTTTATTTTTTATTCAGTATTCGATATTCATATTGAAATTTTTTCATTCAATATTTGATATTCATATTGGAATCCGATTAATTCAAATTTTTTACATATTAATTCTAGGAAAAAGGGTCTAAAAAATACTCCAACTTTGGCTGAAATTGTTGTTATGATACCATACTTTATGGATGACCTTTTACCCCATGCACTATTTAATAGTGTATTTTAAAGGTATATATGTGCTCACGTGGACACATTACTATTTATAATGATGCAATATTTATAATGTGCACGTGGACACATATATACCTTTAAAATACACTATTAAATAGTGCAGGGGTAAAAGGTCCTTTCCAAAGTTCGGTATTGTTACAACAATTTCGGTCAAAGTTCGGATATATTTTAGACATTTTTTCCTTAATTCTACTCTCATTTCAATATTAAATAGTCTACATCCTTAAGAAGAAATTAGTATCCTTCACACACACACACATATATCTTGCATGCAATTTTATTGGTACCCCTAAAGTATCCATCATCACATGGTGTTACATTGAATCCCCCAAATCGATCTAGACAAATTAAATATACCTACAATTAATTTTGAAGCTTTTATTATCCCATGTGACATGCATGTTAATTTTTATGCAAAGTACAAATATCAATAGTTATTTTTATTGATGATAGTATCAACACTAGTATTTTTAAAAGTGTTTTTTTTTTTTTTGGAGTGAATCCTAATTAAAGTGAGCATATCAAAAATATTTGGAGAGCGCAAATAAAAAGTGTAGATATATGGAGCGTACATCTTAAAATTTAAGATGTAAATTTCGAGTATTAAAGCGTAAGTTTTCAGACGTAAAAACATATATTCTGAATATTAAATTTGATTTCTAATATTATTTTATATTTTTTTTACTAGAAACCATGTTTTTATTATTGTATAATGATAGTTTTACTTTATGTTATCATGTGTTACACTTTAACTATATTTACTAACTTTTTACTCTAATTCAATTTTTGAATCCTTATATAAGGTTAAGTCTTCGATGAATAAGTAACATTTGTTCAAACAGTATATTTATGATAAGAAATTTACAAAATATAAATAAGTATTACGTCTAGAACCAAGTTATTAACACTTGAAATCGTTATTTTAAAATGAGTAAAGACATAAAGACACAATTAAAGTTGTCCCGTATTTTCATAAAGACACCTTAACTTTCAAAGTGTCCTATCACCCCCACAGAACTATTTAATATCGTTGTAAATGGGCCATTTTGACCCATTCCCTCGTCTATGTAGTGGCGCGTGTTGCTCACTCCCTGTGATAGAATTCATTCCGACCCGATCCTGTTCTTTGAAGAAAAGGCGTTTCTCCTTTTCCTTTCCTTATTTTTCTCAACTTTTCCTAAAATCTGAAGAAATAGAAACGATTTCTCATCGTGTTGGTGTTGATAATCTCGTTGTTGATGTGTCTTGGTGAAGATTCTTGGAGATTGAAGGTCTAGCAAGTTAGGGCTTTACATTATATGATGAAGATTTTCTCTTTTTTTGATTATTATGATTTTAGGGATTATTATAGAGTAAAAGTGTTGGAATCGACCTCCAATAGTTGCCATTGTTAGGATATTATAGTTTTTCGTTGTTACTGTTAGGGTTAGGGTGTTGTGTTATCGACTTAGTGCGATTATTAGTGATTAGGGTTTTGTGTTGTCGACTTAGTGCGACTATTAGTGATTGTGTTTTAGGTTAGGGTTTGATGTTATCCACTTAGTTCAAATCTTATTATTTGTCTCTTATACATTTGTAGACTTCAATTTGTACATTATCGACTGCTAATGTTAGTGCTTTTGTTCTGTTAGTGATGGGGCTAAATGTTAGTACTGTTAGTCTCTTATACATTCGTTGTTACTGTTAGGGCTAAATGTTAGGGTTGGGGCTTATAAATTTGTAGACTTCAATTTGTACATTATACATTTGTAAACAGTCTTTTGTTCTGTTAGTGATGGGGCTAAATGTTAGTGCTACTGCTATTGTTGCTTGTTTTGTTCTTGAAATGTGTGTTTGAATTGTGTTTGTCTTTGTTACATGCTTTTTCAGGATGGCTTTTACTCTGATAACTCTAAGATGGTATCATGGGGGGGTAATAGAATTTGGTCCCCCACCTAAATATATTGGGGGGCATGTGACAGAATTCCTAGATGTAGATGTTGATAGGATGTCTTATTTTGAGTTGAGGGACTACATAAAGGAACTAGGATATACAGTAGATTGTGATTTTTTCATCAAGTGGGATGGGTTATTAGTCCTTGTTGATAATGATAAGGTTATATTTGACCTTTTCAATATGATAAATGATGGGGATACAGTAGAGGTGTATGTTTTTCATGGGGTTAGTGAAGCCAATCAGGCCCCACTTGAATTGGAGTTTGTCCCCAATGTGAGTGATAGTGGGGTAGGTGAGGA
>JAJOOR010018676.1:0-15296 GCA_036250505.1 Solanum acaule
TCTTAATTAAAGTCTTCCGCTTATTTATTATCTTTTATTCTCGTATTTCTACTTCTCTATCATTGTGGTTGGGTTAGGCTGACGTGTCCGGTGGGAAATGGACACGTGCCATCACATCCGAATTTGGGGTGTGACAAATGTAATTGATGAGAGCCTCATCAACTTATAAATAACTCAATATAAGGATGGCAAAATTAGAAAAAGGACCAAAAGAAAGAGTAGAGAGAGGGGAAAACATAAAATCGTATAGTAATAACTTATTTTATACATCTCATAGTCTCCGCATTTTGCAAGGAGATCGAACAAACACACACAAATAAATAGAAGTAAAATATAAATATAATACAGGGTACAAACAATAACTTATACAAAATGAAGCTACAAAAGTACTTTGCCTCCTGTGTGGGCTTATTTTCTTGTAGCTCAACATTCTGCTTTCCTGCATAAGAATATGATATTGTGAATGAGAACATATAATAGAACCTAAACCAAATAAGATGTAGACAGCATAGGTCTATATTAATGATTTGTACGAAGAAATTGTGCAACTTCTATAGACATATCTTAATTAAAAGTTTTAGTTTGGTTTTATTATGTCAGATATAATGAAATCTCTTCTTAGTAATGGTAGGGAGGAGGGGGAGAGGTGTAAAGATAATGGGGTGGTGGTGGAGACTTGTAGACTGGAGTTAGTGGTGGTGGAGAGTTGTAAACGGGTGTTGGTGGAGGTAGCGACTTGTAGGTTGGGGTATGTGGGGGGTAGTATGGCTCCTTGGGTGGTGGTGGCGACTTGTAGGTCGGGGAGTGTGGAGGGTAGTCTAGCTCCTTGGGTGGTGGTGGCGACTTGTAGACTAGAGTTGGTGGAGGTGCTGACTTGTAGGTTGGGGTATGTGGAGGATAGTATGGCTCCTTGGGTGGTGGTGGTAACTTGTAAACGGGAGTTGGTGGAGGTGGCGACTTGTAGACTGGAGTGTGTGGAGGATAGTATGGCTCATTTGGTGGTGGTGGCGACTTGTAAATAGGAGTTGGTGGAGGTGACGACTTGTACACTGGGTTGTGTGGAGGGTGGTATGGCTCTTTGGGTAGTGGTGGTGACTTATAGACTAAAGTTAGTGGAGGTGGTGAATTGTAAACGGGAGTTGGTGGAGGTGGTGACTGATAGATTGGGGTGTGTGGAGGGTAGTATGGCTCCTTAGGTGGTGGCAGCGACTTGTAAACAGGAGTTGATGGTGGTGGCGACTTGTAAACGGGTGTTGGTGGAGGTGGAGACTTATAAACTAGAGTCGGTAGAGGTGGCGAGTTGTAAACTAGAGTGTGTGGGGGGTAGTATGGCTCATTTGGTGGTGGTGGCGACTTGTAAATGGGAGTTGGTGGAGGTGGAGACTTGTAGGTTGGGGTGTGTGGAGGGTAGTATGGCTCCTTCGGTGATGGTGGTGACTTGTAAATTGGTGTCGGGGGTGGTGGCGACTTGTACACCGGAGTGTGGGGAGGGTAGTAAGTCTCCCTTGGTAGTGGTGGAGAATTGTAAACCGAAGTTAGCGGTGGTGGAGACTTGTAAACAGGAGTTGGTGGAGATGGTGACTTGTAGGTTGGGGTGTGTGGAGGGTAGTATGGCTCCTTGGGTGGTGGTGGTGACTTATACACTGGTGTGTGTGGAGGGTAGTGTGGCTCCGTCGGTGGTGGTGGAGAATTGTAAACCGGAATGGGCGGTGGTGGAGACTTGTAAACAAGAGTTGGTGGAGGTGGCGACTTGTAAGTTGGGGTGTGTGGAGGGTAGTATGGTTCCTTGGGTGGTGGTGGCAACTTGTACACTGGAATGTGTGGAGGGTAGTATGTCTCCTTCGGTGGTGGTGGAGAACTGTAAATCGGAGTTGGCGGTGGTGGAGACTTGTAAATTGGTGCGGGATGATAAGGTGTTGGTGAAGGGTGGTATGGCTCCTTTGGTGGTGGGGGAGATGAGTATTGATAATTAGCTGAGCTTTCGGAAGCTAAGCTAAGTGACACTAAAACCACTAAAAGAGTGACAACTAGAGAGGCCATTTTCCCCATATTTGAAACAAAGAAGAGAAGTTGTTGTCCTCTTAAGCTGAACTCAAACCCCTTTATATAGCTTTCATTTAGACAATTACCCTTACCAAAATTTATACAAATGTAGGTAATATGGTAGAGTTATGCATTTTGATTTGGTCTTGTCATGTTGTTGGCTCAATTTTTACTTTAGTTTGTATATTTAATTTGATGGATAGAGGCATCAAGCTAAGCAAATGTATAAACTATTAAGGGAACTATACTGTTTGTGACAAAATGATTCAAAGAGCTACAAAGTCTTTTTTCTTACAAAATCTTTGAAAAAAATTCGTGGATGCCTCAACTTTGTACTTAAGTAACCTTCACACAAGTGCTTAAATGGTATTGAAGAATATAGAAATTTAAAACAATATCACATATTATTTAATAGAAATGATTTGTCGCAGACATCCTTTTGTAGCAAATTTATTGTTTAAAAAATATGGATAAGAAGAATAGAATCCTAGACCTCTTTTAACTAAAACCTTGAATAAATCAACTATTAATCTTGTGTAAAAGTTTTGCTAATCGTAAATTATTAAGTATAGTTTTCCTCTATGAATAGGATGCTACATATGTTACCTACCTTCAAGTTCTGAATTCCCCTCTGACTCCTTCAAGTTCTGAATTCACCTCTGACCCCTCACTTATATATGTTATAAGAATAGATTATTTATTAAATAATATTTGGTGTTAAGTTTGGTAAGGATTTGCTGTTGAATAGTTTAGAATTCACTCAACAAGTTAATTAGTGAATAATAATTTGATAGTTCAAGGGAAAAGATAACCATCAGTACTATTAATCTCAAACATTTTAGCATGGCTCATTTGTGAAAATATATTTGACTTGTAATAACTGTGACGGTCGAATCAATTGAACACACCACATGTGTAACATCTCGCAATTTGAAATAACTAGGAAGAAGCTTATAATTGGAAATAGTCATTTTTGGAAAAAATTAAAATCTGGAAATTTGCTTAAGTTAGGAAAAGTTGAGTTTTGGTCAACTTCAAACGGCAATAATTCCTAGCTCAGGATGAGTTAGGTGTACTTCGAGATATGGTTGCAAAACTCTTGGACTGATCTTTCCAACGCCGCCGAGTTTGCGCAAATCCGAGTTCGTATGAGTGAGTTATCCCCGTTGGAAGTTGGGCTGTTGGAATAAGGAAAGTCCAATCCGGATTTTTAAAGGGTAGTTTGGTCTTTTCCTTAACCTTTTACTTATTTCGTTTTGGGTAATTAATTAGAGGTCTAAGATGAATTAGATTAGTTTATACTTTTACCAAAACAGGAGCGAGTTTATTTTTTATAACTCCATATATTGCTATGAAATTTTTATGTTATTCCTGAGCAACTAAGTGAACCATTCAGTGTTTCTACACATGTTGGTGAGTCTATTTTAGCCAAGAGAGGCTATCGTGATTGTCCCATTTTCGTCAATCACAATAGTACCATAGTTGATATAATTGAGTTAGACATGGTAGATTTTGATGTCATTCTTGGTATGGACTGGCTTCATGCCTGTTATGCCTCAGTTAATTGTAGAACTCGAGTAGTCAGGTTTCAGTTTCCAAATAAGCCAGTTTTAGAGTGGAAAAGAAGTTCAGCAGTGCCTAAGGGTCGTTTCATTTTGTACCTTAAGGCAAGGAAGTTAGTTTCTAAGGGGTGTGCCTATCACTTAGTTCGAGTTAATGACTCAAGTGTTGAGGTACCTCCTATTCAGTCAGTTCCAATAGTAAAAGAGTTTCCAAAAGTCTTTCCTGATGACCTACCCGGAGTCCCTCCTGAGAGAGAAATAGACTTCGGCATAGACATCATTCCAAATACTCGTCCTATATCTTTTCTGCCATACAGAATGGCACCAGCTGAATTAAAAGAGCTTAATGAGTAGTTGAAAGTTCATGAGAAGAATTACCTAACCCATGACTTAGAGTTGGTTGCTATAATTTTTGCATTGAAATATGGCGCCATTATCTTTATGGTGTTCATGTGAAAGTGTTCACTGATCACAAGAGTTTTTAGTATGTATATGGTCAGAAAGAGCTTAATCTCAGACAGAGAGAGTGGTTAAGGTTACTCAAAGATTAAGAAAGAGTTAGCAAAAATATGTGCATAGACATACATGATTAGGAGTTCGATTAATGGATCCCACAAAAGGAGGAGTGGTGGTGATGAATGAAACTAAATCATCATTAGTGTTAGAAGTAAAAGGAAAGCACGATCAAGATCCTTTATTGCTTGAATTAAAGGCAAGTGTTCATAATACAAAGTAATGGCTTTTGAACAAGGGGGAGATAGTGTTTTGAGGTATCAATGTGGATTGTGCTTTTTGGGTGTTTAAACTATATGTTTGATGTGACCCCCTTAGCTTAGTAAGAGTAATCTCATTTGAGGACGAATGTTCCCAAGGGGGAGATTTTGTAACATTTAACAATTTGAAATAACTAGGAAGAAGATTATAATTGGAAATAGTCATTTTTGGAAAGAATTAAAATCTGGAAATTTGTTTAAGTTAGGAAAAGTTGAGTTGTGGTCAACTTCAAATGACAATAATTCCTAGCTCAGGATGAGTTAGGTGTACTTCCAGATATGGTTGCAAAACTCTTGGAAGGATCTTTCCAATGCCGCCGAGTTTGCACAAATCTGAATTCGTATAAGTGAGTTATCCCCTTTGGAAGTTCGGCTGTTGGAATAAGGAAAGTCCAATCCGGATTTTTAAAGGGTAGTTTGGTCTTTTCGTTAACCTTTTATTTAATTCGTTTTTGGGTAATTAATTAGAGGTCTAAGCTGAAGATCAGTTTATACTTTTACCAAAAGAGTTAGGGTTTGGAGAGAAAAGAAAAGAAGAGGAGAAAGAAGAAGAGGAAGCAAGAACGTTTAGGATTCGTCGATTTCTTGGAGCTTTGCATGTGGATTTCGTCGGGGGGATCCCTACAAGGTATGTGAGATCACATAGCATTGGGTTAGTTCACCCACGCGTCAAGCATGTTTAATTCAGCGTATTTTTGTCCTAAAAAGATTGAGAATTTGATGTTTTTGATAGTTGTTCTTGAATTGATTTCATTCTTGAACATGAGTTGGGATTAAGGAGTTTGTTGATGATTAAGTGTTGTTTCTTTAAGTTGTTGGGTTAGATTTTGTGTATATGATTTGGGTACATGAATCTAAAGTGAATTTGAGAAAAAGAATCGAATTAAAACGATTTAGGATCAGAAAACGAGATCAATAGCTCGTCAGAATTTTGCCTAAAGGGGGGCTGGCGCGAGCGCCCCTATAGCGCCAGGCAGGCTGGGGCGGCGCGCCAGCAGTGCGCCAGATATGAGCCCTAGTAAGTTGGGGTTGGCGCGGCCCTCCCGTGATGCGCCCAAATCATCGTTTTTCACCAGTTTTCTTCGTTTAGCCTATTTAAGTCCTTCTAAAGTGTATTAACACTTCCTATTGATTCTAACCACTCTAAATGACTTCTAAACATCTAGAAATCATCCAAAAACATGAATCATAACCTTGAATCCATAAATTCAAATTCAAGGAAAGTTAAGAGCCAAGTTTAGGAAGTTCTTCGAGTCTTTTGCAAATTCTTTTAACTTTGTTTTAAGACTTACAATCAAGTTGAGGAAAGAGTAAAGATTGAAGTTCATTTCTTCAAAAGTATATGGGGACTAAGTATTCCCAAAGAGATTTAAAATGTTTTCACATTTAAATAAGAACGGCGATTTCAAAGAGCCTTCGGGATAGTTTTACAGTAAAGAGGAAACTATGATTTCCAAGAGACCTTTTAAGCTAAGTTTTGAGTAATTATCTCAAACCAAAGAAAGAGTTTTGTTTTTACAAACATAAAGAACTAAGTATTTTTGGGAGTAGTATTGAGCACCGATATGAGGATGTGAGTTCATATTAACTCAAGTCTCCATAAATCATGTAGCCATCATGGGTAGAAAAGGGTCATACTTTTTAGATGAATCCTTTTCACATAGACTAGTGGATCCACTTAGTGAGTTAGCTTCCTATATCACGACAAGGTATAGGATGGGCCTCGACAGCGTGAGGTAAAGCGATATATCATCACTATAGTTCTTAAGTGATGGTTGTCGGTTAGAGAAACTCCCACAATAGTTGTAGCATGGTTTATCAAGGGGTTCTGCTTAGTGTGAATGGGGGTATGAGACTTCATTCATGCATTGCACAAGTAGATTTTGAAAGGGAGCATGGTTTGTCTTTTTATGATATTATGATTATGAATTGACAACATGTTTTCAACAGTTTTTCTTTATATTGCACTTGTTTTAAACTGCTTTATAATGAAATGAGTTTGTTTAAGTATTCAAGAGTTGAGAAGAGCCAAGGTAAGTGTTTATTTCATAATCTCTTTCGAGCCTATGTTGTTTTAGCAATCCAACTCGCATACTCGTACATTCAATGTACTGATGCCAGTTGGCCTGCATCGTTTTATGATGCAGACACATGTAACTAGGATCGGGCGCATTCGTTGATCCAGTGAGCAGTTCAGAGTATGTTGGTGAGCCTCTTTGCATTCCAGAGGACTTCTTCACACTGCTTTCAGTTTTAGTATTAGTTCATTAGGATGTCGCGGGCCTGTCCCGACATCCATCTTAGTTGTTTAGAGGCTTCATAGATAGTCAGACAGTCAGTTAGTGAATTCAGTTGTCTTTACTTTTCATTTCATAGTTTAACACTTGAGTTGTCATTTTGGCCAAGTTGAATGTTGACTATTAAACATTCTAAGTTATTTCATTAGTTAAGTTGAGTAGTGTGCTATTGATATTTATAAATATGCATAGAGTCTTCCGCTGAGTTAGTAAGCCAGGCCAAGGGTTCGCTTGAGGCCAGCAATGGTCTTCGAGTGCCAGTCCCGCCCAGGGTGTAGGTTCGGGGCGTGACAACATGAATCTAAATTAATTGACCTGAAAAAAAATACAAAATTCACTTTTAAAGAGTCTAAATTATAAGTCATGTTGGTGATAAAATATTTCCGCAATTAAATCAATAATTATAGATAAATTTTGTTAATAATTTATTTTTTATTATCTAAATTAAATAAATAAAATATATTTTTTTCATACGCTTTGTATTAAGTTGAACAGTATCACATAACTTCGGACAAAGGAGAGAACAATAAACCAATGAAGTGCCTTTTTTTAGGGATGAAAATGGGGCGGGGTGGATCCGGAGTGGGGCGTTTTAAAACTATGCTCAGAGCGGGGCGGGTTTAAGGTTGTACATGCAGGGCATCTGGGATGCATGGCAGGTTGAAGTAGATTTTTTTAAAACCAATGCGGGGCGGGTTGCGGGTATATGTGATTTTATGTAGGTTTAAACTTAATTTTAATTTTTTTTTACATGTTGTAAGAGTGATAGAGCACTATGTATTAAGATAATTTCTTTAAAGCTACTAAATATTCAAGATAGTAAACGAAAATGGCTCAATAAAAAATAATTCAAATTCTTATACATGTTTCCCAAATGAGAGTCCGGAACCTAAATAAGCCACAAAAAGATGAAAGTGACCAAAATAGGTCACTATTCTAATAAGTAACCAAAATAGGCTTAGTGGAAGAAAAAATTCAGTTTTATGCAATATTCCAAACGTTTTCCGTTAGTCTCATAACGTGTATATTTTAATATATAACGGAACTATATTTTACACCTTATTAAACGAAACTATTTCTTACACTTTGTAAAGTGTAAATTTTTCTTACACTTTATGAAGTGGAAGTTTTTCTTACACTTTATAAAATGGAAGAAAATCTAACACATTAAGAAAAGTTACTTTATCTGTACATTGTGTATAACATAAAGTGAGAAGAAATGCCGAATCTCAATCTATAAGAGAGTCCAAAATCTTTTACTCAAAGAATTAGTCAAATATGAAAGATTTATATTTTTCCTTTAGGTAAATTAAAACTAATTATAAAAATAATATTCTGTCAAACAACATCATTTGGGTTCCACTAGCTCGCGAGCAACAATCTACACAACCCTATTTTATCAGTACAAACATAGATTTGCTGGTGTCTAGTTTGTGTTTGGACATACAATATGAAGTCATGATTTATAATTAATGATTGAATATGCAATTTGAAATTATGATTTGAAATTTAATTTCAAATTCTCCAAAAAGCATGATCTGGGATTTCAACTTTTGAAATGTAAAATTTGATGCATATATATATAAAAGAGACCCATCATTCTGAATTTCGCGAAAGTAACTTTTCTTGAAATGTAAGATTTTCTTCCACTTTATAGAGTGTAAGAAAAACTTCCACTTTACAAAGTGTAAGAAAAACTTACACTTTACAAAGTGTAAGAAATAGTTTCGTTTTACAAGGTGTAAAAATTAGTTCCGTTATATATTAAAATATACACGTTATGAGACTAACAAAAAAAGTTTGGAATATTGCATAAAACATAATTTTTTCTTTCACTAAGCCTATTTTATTTACTTACTAGAATAGTGGCTTATTTTGGTCACTTTTATCTTTTTTGTGGCTTATTTAGGTTCCGGACTCCCCAAATGACCTCTAAAAAATAAAATTTTAAGTCACTATCCTATTATTTTAATACAACTTAATGAAAAAATGAATTTATTTATATGAACTTTATTTTTAGCATCAAACTTAACTAGAAAAATAAAATATTAAAAAAATATGCGAGACGGGTTCATGCGGAGCGGGTCTGTGCAGGACGGGGTTAAAATGAAAAAAAATGTTATGCAAGACAGGGCGGGGCAGATTTAATTTTTTACGAATTAAGCTCAACCCGACCCGCACCGCCATTGCCATCCCTACTTTTTTTCACTTAAATATTTTTAAGTAAACAAGAAAAACTACTATTTAATAATTCATTTGGTTCATCCATTAAATTTGACATTTTAATTGAATAAACAATTATTGATTAGCATCATAATTCATAATTTAATCACCGACAAAGGTTAAATTACTAGTGTCCTTAAAAGATTCCATTAGTTAAGCTAAATTAATATTGTTAATCCTCCTAAAAGATATGGATGTATAAACAAGTACCAATCTTAGTTACATGACCTAGTCAAGAATTATTACCGACAATTCTATTTTTATTTTTTTAAGTGTATTATAATTAGGGCAAATTACAGAAATCACATACTTTTAAGGTAAAATTACAATCTAACCCTTAAAAGTTTATAATTACAGAAATCACTCAAACGGATACAATAATATAAGCGCTAATACATTAATCTGATGCGCGAGATACATTAATCGTTAAGTAAGATACATTATATTTTATATATGATACACTAATCTGATGTACATTTTATATATGATACACTAATCTGATGGGCAAAATACATTAATCTGATGCGCGAGATACACTAATCTGATGCGTGAAAATGAGGGATTTTGAAGATTTGTAAAACTTATAGGGGATAATGGTAATAAGTAAACTAAAAGGTGAATTTCTGTAATTAATCCTTATAATTATCGTGGTGGTTTCTTATAATTTTTGTTACTACATGAGTTGTGTGGGAAGCACCACCCTTCAATGGGCCCTGACTTGCAATTTGTAATTTAGATTTAATTAGGGCTCCAATACAAAATACAAACACCGAATGAAAAAAATATTTTGATTATTTGCATAATTAATTGAGGAAGAGATGAAATCAGTTGGAGAATAATGGTTGAGAAGTGCTCACCATTTTCTTAGACCTAAAGGTGGGTTAGATTCGTGCATTTTGCACCAACTTCACAAATTTAATCATCTTTAAATTTGGTTTTAGGTTTATAATTAAATCTTTTTGTGACGAACGATTTTTTAAGTTATGGTTGAAAATTCATCATTAATTATGCACTTTCTGTGACAAAAAATATTTTCGTAATCAGATGAATGCATCAAGCATGAGTCACATATTTAACAAATATGTATTATCTCCTGTATTCAGGTTAGTCAAAAATACAGATACAGAAAAAAGAAAAAAGATGAAATAGACAGAACGTTGTGTCTTTTGGGAAAAGTAACGATTTTCGGAAGAAACAGGTCCCTTCAGAACGTTTTTACCGTTACACGTGAATTTCAAATAAATTCTGTTGCACCAAATTAATTCTGTTATTTAACTAACATTCTGAATTAATTTATAAGAGAAAAGAAATGAATTAAGAAGATTGATTAAATAAATTTTGTCCAAAAATATTATTAGTCAATCACTTGCCAAATCCAAATCCAAAGCCGAGGCCGAGCGAGCGACGACGACGGCGCAAGGGGGCACCTTCTTCTTAACCCTTTAAGAACTAAAGGAAGTGTTTCCTAATATAAGGACAACAATTTCCTTTCTTCTACCAATATGGTAAAAAATGACTTTTCATTTGCACTTTGCAATGACTTTTCATTTTCCCTCCAAAATTGGTTCCCCCACATGAATGGGGAATGGCTATAGTTAAAGTATATGCATGAAAAACTTGTGTGTCTCGTAAGTAAGGGTTAATCGCATCTGGATAAGTAGGATTCCCTTTAAACTTTCCGTAGTGAACATATATAGGATATACTCGGTTAATCGGTAGATTTGATATCTTTAAACCGTCGAGCTTTGGTGTATACCTAGACAACATAAGTCACAGAATCAACCCTTGAACTGTTTTTGGTTCTCATTGTTTTGTTCGTTTTAGCTATGAACACATCTCAGTTAATAAGTCCTTAGAGAACTGGCCTTACCAGATTCTCCTTGAAGCGGCTTACACTTTACACTTACATAGGTGGTTTCTAAATGTGTTATCCCGTAGATACATTATTTGATATACCCTGAGATCTTCAACAGTCATCTCTTTGCGTTTATGTTTCAAGTAGTTTTTGAAGTCCTTCCACAATGGAGGTAACTTCTCAATAATTGCAGCCACTTGAAAAACTCATTCACAACCAATCCTACATTAAAGATTATGTGAGTATTAAGAATAGACTTAATATTTCCAACATAGGTATTAACTAAATTTATACCTTCAACAAGGAGATCATGGATTATGACCTGCAATTCTTGAACTTGGGTGACGACGGTCTTACTGTCTATCAACTTATAGTCCAGAAACTTTGCCACAATGAACTTCTTCATTCCGACATCCTCTATTTTGTACTTCTTTTCTAAAGCATCCCAGAGTTCTTTTGAGGTTTTGACATTACTGTACACATTGTATAGATCATCTTGCAGGCCACTCAGAATATAATTTTTACACAAAAAATATGAATGTGTCCATGCTTCTGTTACCAAAAATCGTTCTTCAGGCGGAGTTTCAGCCGACAAAACAGGAACGTTATCATTAATGAACCTCTACAGACTCAACGTAATTAGATAGAAGAACATCTTCTGCTGCCATCTCTTGAAGTCGACTCCAGTAAACTTTGCAGGTTTCTCAGTCGGTGCTAGGGCAGCAGTTGAACGATTGTGTGCAACCGATGTTGTTGAAGCACTTACTGTTGCAGCATTTACTAAACTTGAATCAGTCATTTTTCTGTCACAAATGGCAGACAATTTTAGTATGTGAAATACTAACAATAAAGAATAAATCCTTACACAAACTTTTTTTGATTTAACGATAAAGTTTTTATGTTCTTTTAATCGTTAATCGAATGAATTTTAAAAATTCAAATAGAGTAGAAAATCATAAAGGTTTTAATCTCCAGAAACCTCAAATACATAAACTATTCAATTTCTTAAGATTGTTATCTCATGTATTCAGGTTAGTAAAAAAAACAGAAACAGAAAAAAGAAAAAAAATGAAATAGACAGAATACTTTTAATTCGAGTCCACAGAAATCACTGTGTTTCCTTAAGAAATTTAATCCCCTCACTGTACCCGAGGTTGCAGATTAATTCCTCCCAAGATAAAATGGATTAACCTGTTATAGAAGTAGCGGTACCTCAAACTTCAATAACTTCAGCGAACGCAAGAACAACAACAAGAGCACACACAGACTCAGTCGATCGACAATTTTGTTTATGTAAGAAAATGTATGCAGAGAGGAAAAAAATTTCAATATCTGAAAAACGGAAAAAGACCTCTTATTTATAGCCATTTACAACAACGAACACGTCTGTTTAGATAAATCTATTCAGTCCTATTTTTTCCGAACGTTGTGTCTTTTGGAAAAAGTAACGACTTTTCGGAAGGAAAAACTGAATTAACAAGATTGATTAAATAAATTTTGTCCAAAAATAATATCAATCAATCCGAAGCCGAGGCCGAGCGAGCGACGATGGCGCGAGGGGCACCTTCTTCTTAACCCTTTAAGAACTAAAGGAAGTGTTTCCTAATATAAGGACAATAATTTCCTTTCTTCTACCAATATGGTAAAAATGACTTTTCATTTGCACTTTGCAATGACATTTCATTTTTCCTCCAAAATTGATTCCCCCAATTTCCATTCTCAAATAATTTTAGTCACTAATTTCATTAAAAATGTTTAGTCTACAAAATAAAGTTCATTAAAAATGTTTAGTCTACATAGCTTTCTCATACACCATAAAAATTAATTGGTGCCAATTATAAGGTAATTTTAGCCACGAAATTGAGGCTATTGATGATAATAATTTTTCTCGCTACTTTTTTTGAAAATTTATGACAAATCATTATTTATCTTTAAATTCGTGTAAGTTGTGGATCCAAAAAGGTTTCGTCACAAAAATTTATGACAAATCATTATTTATGACTAGAGGTCTCGAGTTTGATTCTCTTTGGATATAGAGTCGTTGCCTTTGTTAGGGAGCACTTTATCTCTAATGTGCGATTTTTCAGCGCAAATCCGACTTTAATTGAAACTCCAATATAAATACCGAACACCGAATTGAAAAAAAAAAACTTATATTACACACTCATCTTGTACATAATTAATATCTAGGTTATGCTCCCCTTCTACAAATTGTAATTCACAATTAATAGCAATAAATTTTTGACTTCGTTCGATTTTTTTTTAACAAAAGAGTCACCATCCAAATTATCTAATTCGAGACCATTTCTTAAGAAGTTTCTTATTATAATTGCATGGAAGTTTTCTCTAAATAACCATATATTATTTAATGTATTTGTATTAGTTAAATAACTAATAACTTAATAAATATCTTAAATAAGGTCTTGATTATAACTAGTCGCGTGAAAATCAACTTGAGATTACTTTAGCCTATTTCAAACGAATACGTCGATGGAGTATTTTGGATGACCCTTATATAGTGACCTATATATATTTTTTTTAATCATATCATATACCTAACAAGTCAAAGCTTTGATTGAATTAAATGAATTATATATAACTTAATTATCTAAACTAATATCGACAGCTCTATAATAAGATAGCATTGTCTAATTAGCTTAATTATAATTAATAACTCATGTATGTTTGGTCGATCGTACTCAATATTGCACCTTTTTCCTTGTCTTCTTTTAATTAGAACACTTTCTCTTATTTTATGCATAATCAATTTATTACTAGTTGATCAAACTCCGCATAGTTAGCCAATGTATAGTTTCAGTGAAGAAGCATTTTTCCTATCAAGCTCCGCATAGTTGGCCAAGAGATCAGCAGTGTTATTTCCTTCCCAGAATATATGAATGAACTGAAAATTTCCCTTTGAAGTCATATTATGGAAGTCATATTAGTTGATCAAACTGATTTATAAAAATAAAAAGAAAAGTTTATTTATGTATTTGTAAATATCAAAGTGTTTATATATAAGCTAAGTTGCTTGCCAATTTAGTTATATACGATAAATTAATCATTCCTAACTTATGACTTTTTTTAGCTTATCAACATTTTTTATTTGACCAGTTTTTTAATTAATTTATCAAACTATCAAATTAATCAGCTAACTCTATTACTCTAGGAAATCAAACAATCTTTTCTCTACTAAGATACTATTATATTTTAAAATATTTTATATTATACAAATAATAATATTTTTTGTAATTTTTTAAATATCTAAATTTTAGTTTAAAGATATTAAAAAGTAGTAACCAAATTAAAAAAATATGCGTTGACCGTTCTGCTCCAATTTCCATTAATTAATATTGTCACTATTTGTTATAATTACCAGACACTAGACTGAATAATATTGACTTAATCTTAGTATTTTACTAAATATAGTATACGAAGATGATCATGACTACTTTAGGAATAATTTATTTACTGATTGATTGCTATATGCTACGTACGTTTACTTTGCCATTGTCAATTTTGAAATGTTGACATCGTGGGAGTAACTTTTCTTTTATTGTATTGTTGCCTATTTGTATTGTATCATATTATGACTTTAGATGTAATATTTATGTTGATTGTTACTTCTTCTTTCTTAAAAAATAATTTGTGTGTAGAGGTATGGGAAATGAAGGATGGGATTGGGGATTCAAATCCTCACTAACAAGGTGACAGTTCAGGTTATCAACCAACTGATATTAAGATTCATCTGTAAATTGTTAGTGAGATTCTATGGTATCCTATCCTTAATTTGTCATCAATTTTATCTATATAATGATTGATTTAGTGTAATCGATGACCCTCGCCTAAATGAATCGATATAAAGATGACGAAATAAGAAAAAAAGGACTAACACTACTAAACCATTGCTAAAAAACGACGGAAGTAAAAGCGACGGACGGCATCGCTTAGTCCGTCATTTTTTTTCGTGGAATTTTGCTAATTAATTATTTTATATAGATAGCGATGCAGTCCGTCGCTTTTTATTAAAAATAATTATTATTAATTTAAAAAAAGCCACGCCGTCCGTCACTTTTTATTAATTTTAATTGTTTAATTATTTTTTAAATTAGCGAAGGACAACATCTTTATGTTCGTCGCTTCTTGGTCAAAATATCTGGTCAAATATTTTAATAAAGCGACGGACAGTTTCTCTTAGTCCGTCGCTTTTTGGTCAAAATGTTGGTCAAACATTTTTTTAAAAAAGTGACGGACATAGAGACGCTGTCCGTCGCTTTTTTTAAAATATCTGCACTAGCAGACACGATTTTCCCCATTTCTACATATAAAAAACAAAATTGAGAAATATTTTGATTTAATTTTATTTAGATCGTCTTCCGGAGAATGGTTTTGTGCAAAATAAAAAACAAAAAAAATTATAATACCGACTTCCGGATGTCGGTAAAATTAAATAGTATGTAATAAATTAATATTTTCAATTAACTTTAAATAAATCGTCCTCCGAATGACGGTTTTATATAAGTTAAAAAATAATTTAATATAA
>JAJOOR010018677.1:0-16384 GCA_036250505.1 Solanum acaule
TTGGTTTTTTATATTTATATTTTGATCTATATTTTTTGTTATATTTTTTTTTATAGTATCTGTCCGTACAACCAAATTGGGGTGCCGTTTTATTTTTGCAACATGCTAAGTTTTTTACTAGTATTTTTTCCATTTTTATTTCTTCTTCCTTCTATTATTATCTTTGCAAGTATATATATTTTCATATTTTTATCATATTAATGTTCTTTTTATTATTACTCTTTTATTTTTTCATTTTTCCAATTTTTGGATCTACTCCCTCCTTTTTATTTTACTTTAGTCGTTGTAATAAAAATAATTCTTTTACGTGTTTATTTTATTCCTTCGGTTTTTTTTTACTTATTCATTATATTAAAAATAATTGTTTAATAATATTTGTTCAATTTGAATAATCAAAAGATAATTCACTTTTTATATCTATTTTACCCTTGATATTAAATACTATTCAATATCTAATACATTTCTCAAAGCATTAAATTTAGAAAAATATATTTAAATACACAATTTATTTTACCATATTCTCTAAAATTTCTTATCATTCGAAAAAAGTTACAAAAATCCATATTCTCTTATATTCTAGGATACATCACTTTACGTGATATATAGGTGGGATATATCACTTACGTGATATATCGGAACGTATGTGATGTATTGAGACTTTGAATGATATATCAAAAATTGAAACGTGATGTATCAGAATATTGAGGGATGTATCCGAAATCGGGACGCGATGTATCGAGACGTTTTGGAATGTATCTAAATTCCACCAAATTTTAAGGAATTTTTGTAATTTGAAAAAGAGTAGGGATATTATGTAATTAGCTCTTAATACTATGAGATTTGTGTAAAATTCCCTAAAATTTAATATATTCAAAGGGTAATGTAGTAATACTATTCCATCTGTCTAACAATAGTTGTCCACTATTAACTTAACACACATCTTAAAAAATAATATAATAGGGTAGTATTACTACATTACTCTTTGAATATATTAAATTTAATGTTTTGAGAAATGTATTAGATATTGAATAGTATTCAATAGCAAAGATAAAATAGAAACAAAAGAGTAAATTATCTCTTAATATTCCAAAACTAAATAAGTATTGTCAGACAACTATTTTTAGTTCTCCCTCGTTGTTGTCACGCCCCGAGCCTATATCCTAGACATGGTCAGCACTCGAGAACCATTTATGGTCCCCAAGTGAACCCTTGGCCTGAGTGACTACTCAGCGAAAGAATTAACTCAAGAAATAAGGAGCTTTAAATGCAGAGTTTAACTCATATATCTCAAATAGACTCAAGTCAAATGTCTGAAAGTACTCAATATTATAAATATAATAGTTTGCGAGTAATTAATCTCGAAATAAAAGGGAAATACTGAGAGACTCCTCAACTCTAACTATCTATGAAGCCTCTAGTACTAGGATAGATCTCGGGACAAGACCCACGACAAATCAACAATAACTGGAAAATAAATGTGAAATCCTTCGGAATGCAAGGAGGCTCACCAGAGCTATCTAAAGCGCAAAATGATCTCAACAAAACGCATGTTGATGATCCTAAACACTTGTATATGCATCATAAAAATATGCAAGTCGAATAACATCGGTAAATTGAATGTACGAGTATGTAATAAAGCTGAAGCAAAACAACTGAAAGAAAGGACCGCAATAGAAAAATATATACTCAAGTAGAATGTAAAGAAATAAAGGAGTTAAATCATTTAAGGCTTTACAAAACTTACTAGTCTCTGAACTCAACATAATAAATGATATATTAAAATACACTTTAACTCTATTGGGAGATTCTCTAACCGACAACCATCACTATGAGCTACGTGATGATACAACGTCTTGCCCATGCTGCCAAAATTGTCTTATACCGTACCGGAGTATAGAACCTCTCAACTATGTGAACCCACTAAGCTATAAAAATTCATCTAAAAATTATGATCATGTACCAATGAGAATAACTTACAAAAGTATTACTTTCTTCCACCCAAATATCCGAATTTGAATCATGCACCTTGTTCTTCACGTTAGTCATCTTGAAAGCCTCTGGTTCAAGAGGAGTACGCCTGTATTCTTTTTCCTATAAATAAAATTAAAATTTTGGATAGTATTAATCAAATTATATTTAATCAACTAATTATTTATTTGAAAGTTTGAATCAGAACTTATCATCTTTCTTGTAATTATTCCAACGTTTTTTGCACTTTTGGCGTGCAACGACCCACCCTTAAGATTGCTTCTAACTTTTTTGGCCTATTTGGACATCGCCTTGAATTCATTTGTGTTTCAATACCGAACAATTCCTCAAAAACATGAGGCAACAACAAAGTCAAAGGTTTATCATTATCCTGAGCTTTCCTTAGCTAGCTAGACAGTCTTACAAATGTCTTCCTCTCAAATGTGATCGCAATAATCATATTGTACCTCGTCTTCCAAGTACACATAGTCTGAAAAAAATGAATAACGTTAGATAATTAATAAAGTCAAGTATACTAAAACTATTAAACTTAACTAAAAAATATATAACCAAACATTGTGTGATATTGTCACGCCTCGAAGCTACATACAGGGAGTAAACACGGGACCTAGGACCACGAGTGACCCCAAGCTAACCCTGCTGGCATATCATAAGCGTACTTAGACATAAACTGAAACAGGAAATACTGTGCGGAAGCTTAAAACATGAGATCAACTGAAATGATGGGGAGTACTTATTACTATCTGAATAAATAACTGTGAGTTTAATAACAACTGAAAGATCAAACTCCTAAGCTAAAATTGAAATTAATTATGTCTGAAATAAAACCTCTAACTGACTAGAGATGTTGGGACATGCCCCAGCTAAATCTAGCAAAACTGAAACTAAAGACTGAAAGTAGAAAGATAATCATGTCAATCGTCCTCGAAGAATGAGGACTCACCACTGATGTTGTTGAACTGGATCCCGATCTATACGTGATCTGAATGCTGAGGACCTGAACCTACATCACGAGAAGATGTAGCGCAGAGTATGCGTCAGTACTTGAAAGGTACTGAGCATGCATGATAGAATAAAGCTGAATAAAACATATAACTGAACAAAGCGATAAAGCAATGATATAATCTTAACATGATAAATATGCTAAACATGTTGAATATGAACTAACTGAGTGTAGTGACTAAGTTTAGAATGTATAGAAGTTGAAGACTAAAATGTAACTGATAGCCTGGTCAATACACTAGAATCTGTCTGTGGGAGCTACTAATAACCGACATAAAACCACATGAGCTAAATGTGGAGTTCGATGTATACGCCCCATCGAGAGGACCCAATATACCTTGCCAAGGGTATAGAGGCATGACTGGCGTGATCACTAAGTATAATGCCCACAAAGGGGACTTACCTACGGGGGCACATAGTTTTGGGACTATGAGGATGACTGACTCTAGTCTAACTCGCTATTAAGCCTACTCCCAATAGAATTTATAAAATACAAAATAACCAAAATAACTGGATAGCTCAAGATTCTGACATACTAACTGAAAATGCAACATTAAGTACTGATAATGAAACATTTGTAAATTGATGCATGTATATCTGAATAAACTGACCTAGCAAGTGTAATTCATGAACTAAACAAATCTACACAACTAGGGTTCTGAATTTCATGCAAGGCTTTAGCAACATGGTCACGAAAGCGTAATATTCTAATTAGGATTAATCTAACAGTTAAATCACAACAATAATCTGAAGTCCTAGAAACCCTAGGTATGAACATAATTAAGGAAATCAAAGAATCTGACTGAAATCTAGGGACCTAATGGGTGAAAGGAACCTACTAGTGAAATCACACATACCTGGTGATGAATTTACGGAGAAATCTTTCGATTTTGGGGAAGGAACAGACAAAACCTTACTGCGTTCTTGGACTAGGGCTGCTCGACTGCTTTCTCCTCTTTTCGTTCTAATTGGGTGAATTTTGGAGAATGAATTGACTAGGGTAGGTTCTAATTTAGTTACTAGGCTAAAACTGACCAAAACTACGTAGTTTAGGGGTTAAACGGTGTAGTTTAGGGGTCCAACACATAGGGAAAAAACCAAACGACTCCTGACTTAAAATTTGTCGAGGGTCACCGACGGTCCGTCCTGGCAGGCTTTGACGGGGGTTCAGAGAAGGGGTTTCTGGGGTCTCGATCCATAGACTAGGACCACGGCCCATGGTCTGACCTACAGTTAGTGGGTCCGGCCGTGGGTCGACCCTTAGACAATTTTCTGGACTCTTTTCTGGGAAGGGCTGCAGGTGGCCATCCATGGACTCCACCTACGGTCTGTGGGTCACCCTACGGTCCGTGGGTGGTGGCCATCGTTGGCACCTGCAACTTCTGAAATCTACATTCTGGTCTGTCTAGGATACGAGGTGTTACCGATATATACTGTTTGGAGTCTCTCTTCAAGAGTGATAGGCCTGCGAAAAAGCCTCCAAACACTCTTTTGTAGAGCTTGGCAGCATCCTTTGAAGGATGCCACCTGCAAGACACATAATAAACATGATATTTCATGAATAATATATTAATGTATAAGAAATAAATAAAATAAAGAAACTAATAGATATAAAAACAAACTTACGATAATCCATCTGGCTCAAGTATGACTCGACCAATATTTTCCTTCTGTCCAGGTGTTAAGAGGAAGAGTCTCATTAGGTGTTGCAGCAGGTGAAGGTGCATGTGATACTCTAGGATGCACATAATATTGAATCAATAGAGGAGCAACACTCCCAGCATTTGACTCAATACTATAATCTCTAATCTTCATGGCAGATAGATGAGGAGATGTACATGTGGAAATGGAGATGTAGATGGATATGGAGATGGAGTACCATCGATATCCTATTTATCGATAAGGATCGTGCTCGACGATAAGACTCTGTAGGTAGGACATCGTAACATTGTGGATGCAAGAATTATGAAGTAGAGGAAGCACCATGTGGTCGATGGTACTGAGGATAATATGCGAGATCCGCAGTCCCAAATAGAACAACAAATAAATGAGTATCAGTATTGTGATGCTACAACGTAGAAGAAATAAATCTTGGAATATCCTTAACAACTATAGGCCTTCTAGACTTCTCTTTTTAGTCTTACTAGGCTGGCTAACCCTAAGATGATCACGAGATCTATCACTGTCACCACCCAATGACATATGTATGCTAATTCACATTGATAATATATAAAAATCATAAATTAAATATAATTAGTATTAGCAAAATAAATTAACTTACATACTAGCTATAGTTTATCATTCTATCACTCTTCCGCCTTGCTTGTTTCATTTCTATCATTTTCCTATTCTTCCTCCCCAGTTGTTTCATTTTCATCATCCCAAAATATGCTCTATTTGATCCAATTATGTTCAACACCATATCCAGAAAGTCTAAAAGGTGAAGCTTCTGTAACTTTAGGCAATTGGGAAACACTCTCTTAAATTTGATGCTCTATGAGTAATGGAGGTTGGAGGTCATTTTCAATCTTACTTTTCCTGAATGAATTTTTCATCTTTCTAAACTCATGGTCCATTGGCAAGAATTAACGTTGACAATCAAATCATGTATTTTTTTCTGTCATGTTTTAAAGTGAATGTCTTACTATTTTCCATGCATTGATGACAAACTAGCTTCTCAACTATCATCCAACCAGACAACATTCTGTATGCAGAAAAATCATTAATAGTCCACATTAAAGAAGCACGCATAAATAAATTTTGCTTAGTTGATACAGAAAAGGGCCAAAAGTACCCTTGAATTATCTTAAAAAGTTTAAATATACCCCTCATTCATTAGAAATTTAAGCATTTGAGTTGGTATTAGCCTTGAAATTGTTGAATAATAAGTTATGGAAAAGAAGAAAAAAGGCTATTAAGTTTAAGAGAGGAAGATAGATGTATCTTTAAATTGGGTTTGGGTCATGAGTTGTGGAAATGGATCGGGACGGGTGATGAAAAATTTGATGGGTTGGAGATTTTAGTTTATCCAATAGAAAGATGTCATGTAATAAATTATTATAATTATAATAATTAAAAATGGATGTTAGTTTTAAGGGTAAAAATAGGTCAAAAAGATAGATTGAAGGGTATTTTTAGTCAAATAGATAAATGAGGGATATATTTAAACCTTTTCGGATAGTCTAAGGATATTTTTGGCCCTTTTCTATAGTCGATATATCATAAGTCACTACGCATTCAAAACATAATTGTTTGAACTCATCTATCAATGATTGTATATAGACAACAATCAAACATTTTGAATTACGGGGACCTGAAATAACACAACTTAAAGATGCAGGGACTTGTTATGCACATTTCAGGAGAAACATTACACGGTGTAAAAAAAACAAGCGAGCAAGAATAAGGTGACACAACATTAGAGAATAGTGTGAAGTCATTTGTACAAAATCTCAATCTAATATTTCTTGGTTCACTAGCAAAATAAGAATATACGTTATCAAAATGCTTTCATGCTTCTTCATCAGATGGATGAGACAAGACATCCCACGACCTTCTATATTCATGATGTCATCTCATATGTGGGGCAGACTTCATCGATGCGTACTTCTTTAACCTAGGAATAAGAGGTAAATAATGCATCGTCTTAACTGGACCATCTTTCTAGCAGAAGTCCTCTTATAACGAGCATGTCTACAAAATTTACAATTTTCTAATTCACTATCAATTTTGTAGAACAACATGCAACCATTAACACAACAATGAATTCTGTCATACGACAATCCTAACTTGAAAAACAAACTCTTTGCCTGATGTAAATTCTTAGGTATGTTAAACTCTGAATTAATTAATTCATCTAAAAGATAAACTATTGAGTTCATAGCCGCATTATGAACACTCGATTAAATATTTATTTATCTAACTGCAACTAACAAGGTAGAATGTGGAGTCCCTTCATATACTGGACAACTAGCATCTTCTAATTGTTCATAGAATCACCATGCTTATGCATTAGGAGCTTCATCAAAATATTATTCGGGTTCCATCCCACCTTGAACTCCGAAAGCATCATTGACCATTTCATGAACTCTATCATGTTGAACCCTATCATGTGCAACCCTATCCTGTTCAACCCTAATTTGTCCATGTGGTGCAAGCATATTATAATCATCCATGGGCATCGAATTATAAAACATACCATTCAATCCATCTATTTCTTCATGATCAACTCATACAAAATATCTAAGTTTAAATTCATTACGGTACAAATGAACCATGACGGTATCTAGATTATAAAATTTCAAGCACCTACATGCATTATAAGGACACCTAACCAATCCATTATTCTTAAGAATATCAAGTGTCAGTGCATGTTCAATGAAACCTCTAACACCGTCAATAAACTCAAGTTTCAAGCCATCATCAGTTTCATAATGCATGTTATACATCCACAAACGATGACCCATCTACAAAAGTATTGATATTTAATTAAAATTAAATTTAATTAACTAGATTAAACTAATTTGTATTGTTAATATACAATTATAATTGCTTATATATATTTAACTAATTTATATACCCAAGTTCATAGATACAACATTTCAAGATCTCCAAAGTTCAAGCTTAATTAGTTCAAAGACTACATTTTATCAGGATTTCTAAAAGTCACAACCTAAAGTTCATATATAAATCCTACAATAATTCAAAAGTTATAAAGTTTAAGCTTAATTAGTTCAAAAAGAGTACAATTCATCCACATTATATACTAAAGTTCACAACCTAATAAGTTCATAAATTCTAAAATTCAAGATTTCTAAAGTTCACAATCTAAGGTTAAAAAATCTTCAAGTATCTAAAGTTCAATTAAGTTCATGAAAACATGAAGTTCTATGTTCTAATTGATTAGTTATAAAGTCTAAAGTTCAAATTTATACAAACAAAAAAGAATTCTAAGTTCAACTTCAAAAATCCTAAAATTCAAGTTCATGACATTGAATATCTAATTTCTAATTTGTTCTAAACTTCAAAACTCATACAATTCAATATTTTTCTAAATTCAACTTTCAAACATCCTTATTCAAGTATCCAAGTTCAAAAATTCAACTAGTTCTAACTTCCAACTTCTAATTACTTCTTAGGTCTAACTTCTAACTTGAAAATTACTTCAATTCCAACTCCAAAATACCCAATTCATAATCTAACCAGAAAAAAGCCTCAATTCAAACTAAAGCCCTAAAATCAAAATTATAATTTCAATCACTAATTCACAATCAAATATATAAACTAACTATGTTAATAATATAAGTTCAACAAACTAAATAGAATAAACTAACTAAAAAATAAAAAATTACTCAAATAAAAAAAAATTAACGTAAACACAAAAACCCTAACCTTAATTTGATGTGAAAGAGAATAGGGTTGAGCGGCGGCAGGTTGGTGAGGCAAGGAGGGCAGCGATGATGGCGTGAGCAAGGGAGGTAGTGATGGTTGAGTTGGGTATCTTTAGAAAGAAGAAGAGAGAAGAAGAAAGGGGAAAATGAATAGAAATTCCAATTTGATCTTCAGATATTTAGTAAAACTGATGGACTGCATCACTTAGTCAATCGCTTTTTTGATAGAAAAAAAATACTTGAATCACAATTGTCGGTGCAAAAGTTGTTGGTGCAGTGGTTCACAAGTGAGGTTTATAGGCAGTACTTGGGTCTATGGCTCGTGGAAACTGATCGTGATTGGTACCTTAGAAATTCAGAAAATGTCAAGTCTCTGACAACTTTATATGAGTCACCAATACAACCTATGGTTGGTTACACGAGCCGTAGTTGGGTCTCGTGGATGCATCCTCAGAAAGTTGGTTATTTATAGAGATTGGAGTCTACGAGGGAGTTGTACGGTTCGTCAAATAGACTACCAGTCATATAGGTTGGTTTGTGGTCTTCATCGAAGAGTTGGATTTTCAGTGGTTTGGCGCCCAAATTTAGAGTTCGCAGTTGACGATTGAGTTTTCCTAAAAGTTTCACCTATGAAAGGTGTCATGAGGTTTTCCAAGAAAGGAAAACTTAGCCCAAGATATATTGATCTGTACAAAATCATTCAACAGATAGGTCAAGTGGTATACGAGCGGGAGTTACCTTCTGAATTGAAGGTAGTACATCCCATTTTTCATGTATCTATGTTGTGGAAGTGCATGAGAGATCCCTTATGTATTTTGCCTATAGAGGATGTACAAACCACAAATGAATTATCTTATGAAGAAATATCGATTGCTATTCTGGATTGTCCAGTTTAAAAACTTAGAACTAAGGAAGTGGCCTCAGTTAGGCTGCTGTTGAGGAATAATAATATTGAGAAGATGACATGAAAAGTCGAGAAAGAAATGAGATTGATTTACCCCATCTTTATAAAATCTAAAAGTTCTCTTGAAAACTCCTATGGCCCTTGTTGAGTGTGCATCAATTGTGTAATTATATCGCCCATCGAGGGCAATCAACACACATGAATCAAGTCGGAACACTTTTTTTTTAGATTTATA
Source organism: Solanum acaule (assembly GCA_036250505.1). Taxonomy (NCBI): domain Eukaryota; kingdom Viridiplantae; phylum Streptophyta; class Magnoliopsida; order Solanales; family Solanaceae; genus Solanum; species Solanum acaule. The sequence goes on from JAJOOR010018677.1 coordinate 9,521, forward strand.
AATCCTTCAACTGAGTATGTTATTGTATAAATCCTTCGAATTATTTCATATAAATTTTTCCCATCTTCCTAGAATAAAAGTGTTTTTCCATTTAAACCAATATTTTTCCCTTCTTCCTATGTGTGGGACATAGGTCTAGATTTTCCATTACCAACCCTTCCCAATGGTCATGGGATCATACGTCATTCAGACCGAAAATCCAACAGTATACATATAAAATGAGATAGAATATATTGATTGTATCACAATGTCTTTTTTTGTTTGTTTCCATTTGATGTTCGATATTTATATTAGAACCCGATTACTTGGATTCGCATGATGCAGTGCCTATTTCTGCAAATGACACTCCCAACTAGATTTTTCATACACAAGACTAGAAAATGAATTTATTTGTTGCCTTTGTTTTCCATTACCATTTTTGGGCGCTCCGGCTTTTCAGAAAATATTTTTATTCAATTGTTTCAAGAAATTGCTTGCATAAACTACTTACAAGTTACTTGCTTAATTACAAGTTTTTTCAAGAAACTATTGCATGATATTTTTGAAATTTGCTTATAAACCTGTACTTGTTTAATTGCGAACTTCTTAAGTAAAAAATGGTAGAAGTAGTAGTGAACATCCACAAACCACAATTTGGAGTATTCATAACAAATAGTGAATCTGGTATTTCCATATTATGCATCAATTTGAGTATATACTTACCTTAGAGCTATTAAAAAAGTATATTTTAATAATTACCCTAACCATTAATATAAGTGAAAAAGCGAATCAAACTCTCTTTCCGCAAATCTAAGCATACTCACTGATCATTTGATTCCTTCCTTAATGCAATAATACTTAATTATGTTGTCATGTTAAAAAGAAGAAAAAAAAAGAGCTTACTCATTTGAACTATATATATACAAGACAAATAACATAGTAGACAAAGAAACAATATATATACAATAATACAAATAATTAAGGCAAAAAAAAAAAAAAAGATGTCTGATTGGGGGCCAGTGTTGATTGCAGTGGTGTTATTTGTGCTATTGAGTCCAGGTTTATTGTTTCAATTGCCCGGTAGACTCAAAATTGTTGAGTTTGGGAACATGCACACTAGTGGACTCTCTATACTTGTTCATACTGTCCTCTATTTTGGAGTCATTACTATCTTCCTTATTGCTATCGGAGTTCACATCCATACTGGTTAATTTATTGAGGTTTTAGAGATGTGCCTTCTTTTTTTTTTCTTTTAATTGTATTAATTTTATCGAATTAAATCATGTTTCAATTTAATATCTCAATTCCTAATAAATTGTTTTAATTAGACACCTTTTTGGAATTTCTTTTTTTTTTGTTTGCCTCTGTTCCTATTAGGTAGTTATGTTAATCACATAAAATATACATTATTTTCTTTAATTATAAGCATTCGTCTCAATAAGATACAAAACTCAAACATTTTCTACATAGGGTTGATGCATATAGTTAAAGAAGATGACATATTTTGTAGGGTTAATTTAATTGTCTAATAGATCAATGAAAACATGCATTACACTTTTTTTTTCAAATTTGAATTGAAAGTGTCTAATTAAGAGACATTATTAAGCTTGTCTAATGAGTTACTGTTGCTACAAATTGCAATTGTGCGCTTGACTTTTCAACGTTTGCTTTGAATAGAGGTTAGCTGAATGAAAGATTAAGGTAATAAATGAATGGATTGAACTAAATTTAAGAATATTAAAATGATTGAGTTAATAAATGAACGAATTATTGATTCGTTTAAATGTAATTTAGGCTTAAATGAGCTAAAAGTCAGGTCATACTTCAACTCACATAATTTTTACTAAGTATTAAAATTTTAATTTATTTAAAAATTTCCCTTATATTATGGCTATAAAACTATATCAAATAAGGAACATTTTTTTTTTAAAAAATAAAATATTTAGACTAAATTTCTCATAAATAAATATGAGTTGCATATTCGCCCAACTATTGGGTGAAGTAAAAGCTCAAAATGAGTCTAGTTAATAAAATAAACAGGTTATTAACTCGGTCAAATATAAACAAGTTGGGCGACGAATTTTGACACCCTAATCTTCACAAAAATTGATAGAATATCATTGAAATAATCTGTAAATAAAATATAAGTGTTGTAAAACTAAAGCAAAATAAGACAAGGAATATAAAAATGAAAAATAATAGAAATAAAGAGACAAGATATGAGAGCATTTCTTATTCTTCAAAGTATTCACCAAATCTTCAAGTCTCTACAATATGAACCCTTATGACTCTATTTATAGTGTAACATAGAGGCATACAAAAGGTTAGTCATAAACATGACATTAACATGAATATAATGGAGGAGGTTATGGAAGTGAAAAGTTACAAGAATAATGATTATAAAGTTGGAGGTTATGGAGGTTATGATTATCTTCATAATGTAGGAAAGTAATGGAGATAATGGGTGAGAGTAACTTCTTGGTGTAATGGACATCCACACTGTAATACTTTATAACACTCCCCCTTGGATGTCCATAGCTAGTATGCCTCGTTAAAACCTTACTAGGAAAAAACCCTGTGGGAAACAAATCCTAGTGAAGGAAAAAGAGTACACATATCTTTTAATACGCTTTGAATGTTGCCTCTTTAAAAACCTTACCAGGAAAATCCAATTGGGATAAAACCATGGTTAAGGAAAAGAGTACAACGCGTATTTTTCTCCCCCTGATAAAATTCATAGATCAATATTATTTCTGCATGATTTGAAGAAGTGGTTACTAATGTGATTCTTTGAATTTCCAAGATATTGTTGTGTCTCCATAGGTAAATAATAGTCAATTTGTGACCGAGCTGTATGCAGATCAAATAAATATTCTGCATCTACATAATCAAATTATTTCTGACTCGGGGATTGATCATTTCAATTTTATTGAAGCTCGTCTTTTCTTCTAAAAGAAAATCACACATATTCTATGTGCTGAGTCACTTGCTTTGTTAGTTTCTTGGCATAAATTGAATGATAATATGACAATCCCCTCACATAACTTTATATATATATATCAAATAATCTTCTAGCACTTGCATAACCAGCAATCTGTAAGTGCACCAATTGCACTAATATATGACATTTTAAATCATTTTCATGAGATCAAAAAGATTATTTCTCTGTGTTAAGCAGTCTCAAAACCATTCGATACTAAATGGAATTGCTTTAAGACCTTTTAAATCCTTCAAGGATTTTCATATAACCTTCATCGTCTAGTTAGACATAATAATCATTCATTATGCATATTCAAGTATTTCATCTATTTCTAGACTGAAACAAGTCTCATTGCATCCACCACTGGTGAATATATCTCCATTTAATAATGTCAGGATTTTTGCGAAAACCCTTTATGCCCCGAGACACAAGCCGTACTTTATATCTTACGGTTATACTTTCGCACAATGATTCATTTGCACCCCACTGATGTATATTTTGATCTATAAACTACAAGTTCAAAACATCACTTTTCTAAGTGAAACAAAATATACTTGAATAGTGCATTTTATTTGGCCAATCATTTATCTGTCAACATTATATGACAAATTCGAATTTAAGATCCTCGTAACCACTTATAACATTAAGTGCTACTTCATATCAAAGATACCTTCGACGGCCATTTGACTCGATTCCAATACGACATAACTTATCGAGATCTCTTCATTTTTCATCATTTTTAGGTACCTGAACCTTTGCCAAGATTTTATGAAGTGTTATGTCATAGTGCTCTTTCAAAGCACTTACCTCATTATCATGACCATTTTGATAATTTGCTCCTCTCCTTCCTCAAGGAGTTTTACGTTTGGAATCGATTGGTCTATCACGCTTCTGACGTACCATAGACTCTGTCCTTTAAGGACTATTTATTGGAGAATTTGCAGCTTAATTAAAATATTGGGTCAGCAAATACATCTGGCAAATTATTTGCAACATTTTGCAAATGAATTATCTCTTGAACTTCAAGTTCACATTTTTTTTATTGAGGATCTAGATAATTCACCCCACACATAATCTCAGCTGCTAAACATATCTCTCCCTAATGTTAGGAAATCTAACATTTACCCCCAACCTCATTTGGGGATCCATCTTTGTGCGTGGTGGAGTAATAAAATCATATGTGCACACATCAAATTTTTAGGTGGAATTTTTTTGGTTCCTAACCCTAAACCAATTGTGATGGGAGAACCTTGTTGGCTTGATGCATACATATTAAATAAACTCATCTCATACCAAATTTTATTTGAGAGATTTATTCTCATAATCAATGGTCTAGCTATAATTGGAGGCAAACAATTTCTGCTAAACCAACCAGTATTATCAACATAATTTTATTGTTTGGAACTGTGCTCTTAATTTAACAATTTGTGCAAACAACCTTACAAAAACCAATTTGTAAGTTGATACAAATGCACATGTGACCATACCATAGATGCATCTATTAAATCATAATAGTAAGCGGTCCACATGGCAGGTGAACGGGCCCATATTCACCTTTTTATATGTTCCAAATAATTTCAGGGGATACAATACCAACCTTAGCTGGTACAATGATCATTTTATCATGAGAACAAGCAACACAAGAGAATTCTTGAAGAATCTTTTATTTCTTCAAACATATAGTCACATGAATTCTCAATTTCTTTTGCATCACATTTGAATCGGAATGGCCAACCGATTATGCCAACTGATATTTATTCTAGTAAACTTCTAGTTTACTTTTGCATATGATTCCATCATCATGTCCATATTTGTATACAACAAACAACGGGAAAAAATGGGTAATCTTATACGTAAATATTTATAACTCACTTTGGTTGTAGTAATTTGAAGGTATTAAATCTTCCCATAATTTATAGTCTCAATATAATATTTTTTTCTTTTCAATTCTTCCGAAACATAAAAAGTTTCTTTTGGGACTTACTACAACCCCAATATTACGAACAATTTCATTCCTTCGGATAGTAACAAATTAGCCCTTTCGGAACTCTCAATTAATTTTGTGTACTATGATATACCATGACTTTACAGTATTTTTAATACATTTCACTTAAGAGTTGTGTGTGTCTAGGGCCTTTTTGTATTGGTTTTTATGTGTTTTTATCATGTTTTGCAGGAAAGATGTTTAGGCGCGAAAGTAAAGAGACAGCTGAAAGAAATGCAGAAAAGGGCATCTACGGAGGTGATCTACGGACCGTAGGTCCATTGACACTCTGTAGATGGTGATCGTAGATCAGCAGGGCAAGGCATGGAAGGAGAATCAGGGAATCTGACTAAGTGTGGAACCAGGGTGACCATTGACGGTCCGTAGATTGATCTACGGACCGTACTGTTGGACCGTAGAATGTGACTGCGAGAGTTCTAGTACCTGATTTTTGGGAAATTTCAAGTATGGAGCTAGGGAAAGGGATCGACGGACCGTAGATCGATCTACGGTCCGTCCTGGTGGGCCGTCGTTTGCTTCAGAGAAGCTGATTTTTGGAAGCTGAAATATTTTCTAAGTCTTGGCTGACGGAAGGGACACACGGACCGTAGATCCATTGACGATCTGTGAGTCAGTCTCGTGGAATGAAGACGCGTGCCTGAACAAACTTTCCTTATTTTGTTTCCCTTTTTATTTAGGACTTGTTTTCTATAAATAGGTCATGTAAACCTCATTTCTGGGGTTAGACATTATTACTTTAGTTCTACTTTTTGACTTGAGATTTTATTTTTTGCAAACCTATCAATTCTTGATTTCCTAAGTTGGTTTTGAAGGTTTTGGTTTTGAAATTCAAGTTGAAATTCCAGGTTTGTTATTCTCAATCACGTAAGTTCATAATTCTTTCATCTAAAACAATCAATTGTGTTCATATGATTATGGGTAACTAAACTCCACAACTAGGATTGTGGGAACCATGAGCTATTAACAAAGTATGAATAGTAAATAAGCAATTCTTGAATAGTGTTTTGCATGCATCGATAATTCTTTCATTTAAAAGTCTTTTTAACGGTGTGCAACGTTAGAACTCGTCTTGTTGCTACTTGCCGGACCAAGGAGGTAATCAACAAGAAAATAATTATCAACATAGATTTAGTGTGATACTATTTAATAGTCTAGTGTCGATTGGTGCAAAGTAATAACTAAGCAAAACATCGTTGTGATGTCTAATATGAGGTAAAGGTAAGGGTTAGTAAATTATACACACGTAGCCGGACCAAGGTGCGAGGTACCTCTATCTCATAGTACGGAGTAGAAGATAGGGTGTTAGTTGTTTCATGGTTCCCAACAGGACGTAGCTAACCCTTCTAAGATAACCAATGATTTAGAGATACCTAGCTTATCACTTTGCATGTAGTACACTAGGAAAGGATTGCTATTACTAGGATTACTGCGTTATGAGCTTGTGGGGAACACGTATACCCTAATTAATTATCTCATCTTGATAACAACCAAAATTGACGTTTGTTTATTGATTACTTATTGAATTCTTACAATTTGTTTCACAAATCCCCCCCCCCCTTTAATTACTTGTTTCTGGAAGTAATTTGACTAAACAAATATAATTGTTGGTTAAAGTTAAGTCTAAACCATTTTCCTCATGGGATCAACCCCAACCTACAAGTTGGGTTCTTTACTTGATAACAATCGCTTATGCTTCTTTAGGGAGGTGTAATTTGAGCGTATCAAATTTTGGCGCCGCTGCCGGGGAAATTGGCTTTTAGATTTATTTTAACTACATTATTGAACTTTAGTCAAATATTTCTTAATTTTACTTTTTCTTTTTGTTTTTGTCTCTCTCAGGTTCTGACTCTAGTGTATGCCAAGTACACGGAGCCAGGGTGAACCACTTACTCCTTACGAT
>JAJOOR010018678.1:0-21161 GCA_036250505.1 Solanum acaule
CCCCCCCGAACTATATATGTAGAGATTATGTTTTTCTAGTTTTGTTGAATTGAAAGATAATGAAGTAAACTTTGGTACTCTTTTTTTCATCATTTAAGAGTCTTGTGAATCTTATTTTCATTTTGATCTAGTCTATTGTTTATATTTAATTTATTTTGGACTTTTTTCTACAAGATTACACCAATAATGAAGTAAATCTAGGAAAGAGATTAGTTTAGTGTGTTTTATCTAATTATGGCATCTATATTATGTAGGTGATGAATTTCATTGTTGCCTTATTGTTCTTTGGAGAAGCTACTTCGTTGCTCGATCAAAAATATTTATAATCACTAATTAATATACTTATATATTATATATAAGTCTATCTTTTGAGTGAACCATTATTTAAGTTAACGTCACAAACTTCACTAGGTAGGATAGTATTACCATGATCAAAAGATCTGTCATTTGGGAATATGAGAGTAGCTCAAATTGAACACAAAAATAGAGGTGGTATCAACCCTAGCCAATTAGTGTTTGAATTTCAGTCATATGTGTTTGAATTTCAGTCATATGAAACTTAAGATATTACACATCTGAAACAAATAGACTTGAAAATTTATACGTAGTGCAAATATGGCTTGAATGGTGATTTCAAAATTGAGTATTGTTTATGCAACTATTCCACCAAAGAAAAAAAGATTTTCAAGAACATATACCTAAACGAGAGCCTTCTAGTGATTACCACAACAATCTCCTTTCACCATCAAGACAATTACAATGCAACACATCCAAATATAATAAACCACTAATAACTTGTTTGAAAGGGAATTAAGAAAACTAGATGACTCTAATTATAATTTTAATAAGGAAAGTGATGGAGATAAAGTAATTAATTTCTTGCAAAAAGGAGAACCATATTTGATTACTCCATTAGATATGATAGTGCCATGGATTTTGATAAAAACAAATATAGCAACATGATTATATGAACCAAATAATTCACTTCCAATTATCTCCAACACGTGTGTTGATGTGTGCTTTTCTTGAATTAGAAGTCTAGTTGATAATTGATTTTTTTTTTTTCATCCGGTGTTTGAAATTTGCATTGAAGCTCAATTTAAATTCAAATCGCACATTGCAAGGCTCATTTAGGAGTGACGCTACCAATACAAATTTCTCCAGAGCTCAAACCCGAGTTCTCTGGTTAAGAGTGAAGCAGTCCCAACTCCTTTTTCTCCTTTTTCTTTTTACTTTTATTGTTCACTTTATAATTGGGGTAATTTGATTTCAATATAATATGTTCACGTTTGTTAGGCTGAATCAAAAGTTTGTCTTACAAACTTAAAAGGTTATATCTATTTATCTCACTTTTGTCTTCTCCTTTTCTTTTTTTTTCTAATTTAAGTTTATAACTTTAGTATTTATTGTCAAACATAGAATATTTCAACTTTGCTATAGGAAAAATTAAATGGACAACTAATCAATCGATTATAAGAGATAGAATAAATAGACTTTTTTCAAAAGACTTTTGTATCGTGTTATGTCGATTGTTATGATAGTATCAATCAAATCCTTATTATACATATTTCAAAACAATAAATGAACCAACTTTCAAATGTATGTAACTATTTGAAATATTTGAGATCTCAAGTTCTGAAATGAACAAATTTCCAATAGAAAACACTTTCTTCTTAAATAAATTTTACACAACATAAATCCAGATTAATGATCAAGCTAGATACCGACTTAGTTATACAAAGAAGCTACTAAAAATTACCAACTCGATTAGTTGGTAATTTTTTTAAAAATTGATTGTCTATTAAAATTAACTTTTATGTTCGACAAAGATAAAGTAACGTTAATGTATACCCTATTTTTTAAATAAAAAAAAATACTATAATACTATTGTTGTGGTTGTAAATGACTTTTAACTTCTTTTTGTTTTCCTTTCCTCTATTCATTGGCATACTGCTTTTTTTTATAAAAATATAATTATAGTTTGACTAATGATATGACAAATTTATATCAAGTAAACATCATGTCAGTGTTATAAACACAATGGAAACATAGTTTTATGAGTGGGAAAAAGTAGATGAATATTCACAATCAATTGGTCTCCTTTATAGGGTTCAACTTGGGATATACCACTTGATCTTGTTTTGTTTAGCTTTCTTATTTGTCATTGTCTCTCTATTTTTGTTGCTTCTCTTTAATTACTCTCTTTCTCACTATGGAAAAATATCCAACTAATGTCCTTTCAATACATCACCAAGCAAGGATGAGGTAAAATTTATGACCATCCCTCTACGTTTAATCATAAATTTCGAGTTTTATGAAAATAAAAAGAGTACTTCATATGACATATCATCTTATGGGTGTATTTGATATTAACTGTGTGCTACTCACGTCAATCAAATATTTATGACTATCAAAGTTCAATGACCTTTTTTTTTTGCATGCCAAGAAAAAAAAATGTAAGACTTGTAGATAGGCAAAGACATTAAGTCAATCCCCACATCATAACTCTTTTTTCTTTAAATTTGCAGAATTGTTGATTTTAATAGTGTGATATATCGTCTGTTAATTTGAGCGATTTGTCTATATCTCTTTACTCTATAGATATGTGTTTATTAGTAATAAGGGTATCGAGCGGTCAATAGTTCATTAAAAACTTATCAAATTGAACCATATCAAACTGATTATTAACTTTATTCTATTAAAATTTGTACTCCATATGTTTCAAAAAAAAAAAAACCTAATTTCCTTTTTAGTCTGTTTAAAAAAGAATGACCCATTTTCTTTTTTGGTAACACTTTAACTTCAACTTTCCACGTGACATGTTTATAAAGGCCACAAGATTAAAGGGCATTTTGGTACATTTGACATAACTTTAATTTAGAACAACAAGATTAAAAAATTTCTTTCTTTTCTTAAATTTCGTTTCAAGTCAAACTAAGTCATTCTTTTTAAAACGGAGGGATTACAGTTTTTTCATGTAAAGCTATAACATTTCTACCAAATGCATGGGTAAAATGATGTTTATTGTTTCTTGTGCATGTCTTATTGTGACCTTGATTGATGGGAAGCTTTTCCTTGTAATAATCACCCTTGAATTCCATAATCTCAATAATTAATGAGAAATCAGCTAGCTGGAAGCAAGATTAGACATAATGATAAGTACATAACCACAAATTGGAGAAAACAATGAATTAATCTCTCCTTTTCAAATTATTTGCCGTGGTTTCTAATAATACTAATATCGGTGTTTCAGTTATCTGCTGGAAAATCGATATGCTTCATCGAAGTCACCATTTTGAAGGTTACTATGCACATATAGTATGAAAACACATATATTGATCCAGTTGGCCACACATACCATGATGTCTTCACGTACATTCACATTCTTCTATTTTTGACCTTTGAAAACACATACATACACATATAGTTGATCACAACATCTGGAATTTGCTTTCAAAACGGTTATATGCATATACAGTTGGCCACATATATATACAAAAAATAAAATGATATTCTATGTCCGTTAGGACTAGATTTTATTTGCGTGTGGATACAATATATTACGCTACGTTTTGCCAAAATTAGTAGTAATAGCGCTACTTATGAAATTTTCCCAAAATATTACTACTAGTGGAATAATAACATTCAGAAAGGATAAAAGGCATGCAAGGGTACTGGGCTTGCAGCCCATTAAGGCTGTAGCCCAACCACTTCTAAGGCCCAAGGCTACAACCAATGTAAAGAAAGGCCCAAATGGGCCCAAAAGTGCGACAAGAATAATGTGTTTTGGGGGACTATACTATAGTATAATGTCCTTAAGGTGTCATTTGTTTGTGTATGTAATTAAATTAATGTTATGTTTTTTTCTAGGAAGAAATTTACAGAAATCTCACTAGTTTATGAGTTAATGGCTTAGATACACTCTAATTTATAATATTATACTACTAAATTTTACCAGATTTTAAGGCATCCAAATACATGTAGCTCGAGATACATAAGACAAATAGTGTTATTTACTGTATATATATATTAAGCTAAGTCAGCCCTATTTCTTGAGTGCTTATCTTTCTTTTGCTAGTATTTGTGTTTGAGTTGAGTATGACATTTCCTCTTTTAATTAAGAAGAAGGATTATTATTAATAAAGGTCAAAAAGTTGAAACAAGAGTAACCCTAATTATAATGAAGGTCAAAAACCCTAATTAGTACTTGAATCCTTTTAGGTTTATATGTATCGATCTACCAAGTTATAAATAGATTGACCCTAAACAACATAGCAGCATTAAATCATACGTGATCATATTTTCGTATGGCAATGGCAACTCACAATATTCCAGAGGGAATACTTATGGAGATTCTCACCAAACTTGTTGTTAAGTCTCTTTTTCGTTTCAAATGTGTTTCGAAATCTTGGAATACTTTATTGTGTGAGCCTTACTTTAAGAAGAAGCATCACAATCATGCCAAAAATCGACTTGATTCCCAAAAATTGCTTATTGGGGCGTCCTCTGCGGGTAAAAGGGATTTTAATTTCTATTCCACTTATTTATCCCCAAATCATCGACTAGTTGTTAATGATATACATAAAGTTTTTTGGCCAACTATTTCTGAACGAACCACTAATTCTAAAGTCTATTGTTGTTGCGATGCCTTATTTCTCATCGGGATTTGGACTGGACCTTCTCGGTAGGGAGACCCTTCAATGTTATTGCTATGGAACCCCACCACGTCAGAATCAATACAACTTCCCCCTTTAGAATCGCTAGAACGATGACATTCTATTTATGGATTGGGATATGACTCAACTAGCGATGATTATATAGTTCTTAGGGTTGACAACGAGGGCGATAGACAAGATGAAATTCTCACACTAAAAAGTGGTTCTTGGAGAAAAATTTATTTGCCCTCAATAACGTTTCGGAATGATGCTGCCATATTGCATGGTAAGGAATATTTGCCCTTTCTAAATGGAGCGTTTCATTGGCTTGATTATTATAAGTGCTCCATGAGTTCTTTAAATATTTCAGATGATACATATAGGAGAATACCCTTACCAAAAAATATGAATTTATTCCCTAAACAACATAAATGGGACGTGACTATTGAAATGAGCGTATCTATATTGGCTGATATGCTTTGTGTTTTCAATAATAACGAGGTTACTTTCAATTTATGGATAATGAAAGAGTATGGCGTTCAGGATTCTTGGACAAAGTTACTCACATTAACAAGTAATGGGGCTATTTCAATCATACCCATGTATAGTTTTTCTAATGGTAAAGTGCTACTTCGATATCAATACCCAGATGAATACCGAGATGATATTGATAGAAAAGTTCTTGTAACAAACGTTATTTATACAACATGTGAGGATCAAATATGGTCTTTTGATTCTGATGATATTGATCCACGTTCCTTTTTTATGGATGGTTCTGTTTATACGGAAAGTTTGATCAATCCGAAAGAAATTAAAGAGATTGATGCACATCGGATTTGCAAAGAAATTAAAGAGATTGATGCACATCGGATTTGCAAAGAAAAAGTCGAATAGATTAATCTAATATTTCGCCTACCATTACTTATTTAGTTATTTGGCTACTAGAACTTTAATTATTTTGTCAAGAATTCTTTTATTTTCTGCCCTCTCGTCCTATTATTTTTCACTATTTTCATATTGACTTCTACCCTTGTTAATATAGCATTGATACAACTATAAGTGATTGGATTGTTTTTTAAATTATAGTGAATTCGCTTTGTCTAAATGATTCAAAAAGGACTATTAATTTTAGAGAAAATTGTATGAAATAGCAAATTATTAATTCAAATTAAATGTTATAGCCATAGTTTATTTTATTTGTAATTTGCAGCAAACATCCTCTTTTTTTGCCATTTGATTCGATATACAATTAGCCATTTTCGGTATACAATTAGCCATTTTATACATTTCGATATAAAATGTGTTTGTGTTTATATAAAGCGAGAGAAAAGTGTAAATACAAATACAAATACATATATTTTCGGCATATACACTTATAATTATACAAATACAAATCTTATTATACAAATTACAATGTATATAAAATTGTATGTTTGTAGCGAATTATAGAAATCAAAAGCTCCATAGCAAACATAAAATTTGCTATGGAGCGCAATTATGCAAACTATAGTTATAACATACAAATATGATTTTTATATTTGCTATATGTGAAAGTTGCTCTAATATTCTTGTATATATCTTTTGAATATATAAATTTTAGTTTTAAAATCTAATTCAGTACTTTATGATCTTTTATCCCCCACAATAAGGAAAGAAAGAAGTACAAAACTCTTAGTTTAACTATGATTTATGAAAAGGTTTGTTTACTTTGCCAAAAATGACGGTGCAATAGTGTTAAGACTCTTATTATTGTTTACTTTGCCAAAAATAATTCAATTCAAAGTATTTGATATTGGGTATTACACAACTTCTTCTCATAAACAAATTCTAATCCTTAAAATATGAAAGAAAATTACTGTAATTTTATAACTAAAGTAGTAGTAATTATTAAGAAAGTGTGAAAAGACGGAGATATTTTTAATGAAAGGTCAAAAAGTTCGAACAACAGTAACCCTAATTATAACGGAGATTCTCGAGTATATCAACTCAACATCATATATGGGCCTATTTTTTAAAAGGAAGAATGACATTAATCGGTTATACCGACGCAGATTTTGGTGGTGATATGGATAATCGAAGATCAACATCAGGCTATATTTTTCTCTGTGGTGGAACAGGTATTTCTTGGTACAGTAAGAAGCAAGACTCAGTTTCTTTGTCAACTACGGAGGCGGAATATAAAGCAGGGACTCTTACTACTCAAGAATGTGTATGACTCCAAAGACTTGCTGAAGATTTGCATCTATCCATATCAAAGCCAACTGCGATCAGTGGAGACAACCAAAGTGCCATCAAGCTTGCCAACAAATCGGTGTTTCATGCAAGAACTAAGCACATTGAGGTGGTACATCATTTCATTCGAGAAAAAAGTTCTTGATGGAACTTTATATATGTCGGAGGTACCAAGTCAAGAGAATATTGCTGATATCTTAACTAAGTCACTTCCAAAAGTTTCATTTGAGTTTTTCCGCAGCAAGATTGCGATCGTTTTAAAAAATGGGGAGTGTGAAAAAAGTTAAAAGATGATTTTTTGAATAACATAGATTTCTCTAGAATATTTTAATGTAGAAACTTAGAAATTATCTTGAAGAATTATCTAAATATTCTAGAGTCTTGAAGAAATATCTAGATATTCTAGTGTAGTTGCCAGAACTTTCTTATAGATGTATCTTAAAGAGCTTCTAGAACCATTCATAGACAAGTATAAATAGGGGATGGTCTTGTACATTTGCATTCAAGGAAAATCATAATTAAATTAAATTAAAAAATAATTGAGGGTATACTAGTAAAATGTTCCTTTTCAATTGAAAAAAATAATCCATTATATATATATATATATATTATCTTAAAAGCATGAACTCCTAATTTAAATTATAAATTACTAAAATATCTCTAACTTATGATAAATTACTAAAATATCCCTAACTTAAGTTCTGACTTTAAACACAAATTTGATACAACGGATGTTGGAGAAGACGCCATTTTGACATGATAGATGAAGATGCTTTGTTAATGGAGAGTTATTTGGTGGGAAGGGGAGGCATCACAATTTCAAGAATTGGAACGTATAATTCAGCAACAACACGAAGAAATAGGGAATCTTCAAAGGTAAAATTTCCCCCCTATTTTGTTTCTGTGATAAAGTTGTTATCTTTTAACGTAAGTTTTAGCTTCAAAAGAATGATGGTCTTCACGAATTTGTTTTTGTGACAAAGTTCTAACTTTCAAGATTTTGTGTACTTTGGAAGTCTGTGTGTCCTTTTCTCGTTGCTGTCCAACATTGAGCTAACTATTCAAGATTATGGAAGTCTGTGTGTGTCTAAAATTTGAGGAATCTGCTCATCATTTCTTTTATGATGTCTTGGCCTTTAGTTAATTGACTTGGATTCTCTAGTTTACTTCTTAGTAATGTTAGCTTCTTGGTGAATCTGTTACCCTTTCCTGCTAAGTCATAAGATAAATTTAGCTTGTAAAGTTGGTGATTGATCCTAAGTCATGCATGTCCAATGAAGTTCCCTTTATCTTCTTGGTGAATCTGTATGTCAGATTCTTTTTTTTTTTACAATCTCTCTTTGTTGGAGTGATTTTTGAATGTATCATTGGAGTGATTTTTTGTGTTATTAAGCTACTAAAAATTTGAGTCTCTAAAAATGAAGTTCCCTTTAGCTTCTTTGTGAATCTGTATGTCAGTGTTCCCTTTCCTTAGTACCACGGGTAGTAGTATGAGGGTTGACGTGTGCTGTTGTGCTTTTAGTATGCCACACTGCTTTAGGTTGTTGCTTCTTCACCGCCTTGCCTTTTACATTATTCGGTTTCTGAGTTTAATACTGGCATTTGCAGACAACTGAGCAACCTGCTCCCACCCATACCCAAGGTGCAAGAAAACCCTCCACCGCACGACATACAGATCCCACAACCAACCGGTGAAGTCATACTTCACCGGCTTTTCTCTGATATAGAGAAAGTGGAAAGAAGTATAGAAGAGAGAAAGCAGATGCTAATCAATTTCTGGGGAACTTCCCATATCAGACCCTCAGCTTACCCAGGCTGATCTTAGAGTCAAATTTCTGTGGGAAGACGTAAAATACATGTGATGCAAATGACAATGAGGTACCATTGCAATGGAAGTCATGGGATAGGGATGATGAACCTGAAAATCAAAGATGAATGAAGGAAGATACAAGGTTAACAGTTGGTTCAATTTGATTGATCATGAGAGTTGTACAGTTAGGTAAATTTTAGATGAGTTTTAGTGATTGACGAAACTCAGATCTAATTTTGCTTTCACAATCTGCAATTGTAAAGAGGAATATCTGATTTTAGACCATACACTGGTTTCACAAGTGTGCTTTTGCTCACAGATGCAACCTGAAATGACCTTGTCCTAATCATATGCTTTGAGCAATCTTTCTACAACTTACATTGCTTCTTAATCAAGTGTAATGTTCCTGTTTCATTCAATCCTCAAATACACACATCAAACAAATATAAGCACTGTAATCTAACATTTTTAAGTGACACCTACATAAGTATACATTCTAACATTTTGAATTTCAAAGATGCAAACTAGTCTGGGAATAATCTAAAAAATGATTCCCATTAAGAGGTAAACAAGGCTAATCCAAGAGCTTGTGATCACTGAATATGTAAAATGACAGATGTGAATAACAAATGAACTTCATACCTCAAGTGATCATGCTCAATTGGCTTATTGGATTCTTTATAGAAGAAAAAACCTTAGGTGCCATTTGTTTATGTATGTTATTAAATTATTAATGTTATGTTTGTCTTTTGGAAAAATCCCGAGTTAATTGCTTAGATACACTCTAATTTGTAATATTATGAATTTCACCAGATAATGAATACATAAGGCAAAAGTTATGTATAATTTATTTTAGTTACACCGTATATATCCAAGTAGATTCATATGTATCTAGGATACATAGACAAATTTCGCTCATCTCCCTCCCATCTTGTTTCCCACTCTCCTATGTAACAAGTATCTCATATACCGTGCAATAATGGATGATTTTATCGGTGTGTTTGGAAATAGAAATTCTTAATTCCATAACCTTTTTTTTTCTTACACATTGACTTTCTCAAAATTACAAGTAATTTACAAACAATTTTTTTTTCAAGAAAATTAAATTGCATGTTTATCTTTTTTCAGGTTGAAGTGAGCACATAATTTGTGGACAAATTCCTAGATTTAAGGTTGACATTTTCCATCAACATGCTCTTTAAATATTTGCCGACACTCGTGATTCAATAATTTTATTAATATTCTTAACAAGAAAAAATAATATATATCGTAAACTATATTTCAAGCAAATATCTGTAAATTCAAGGAATATTTGACCAATTATGTGGAAAACATGAAAAAACCAAATCCTGCAAAAGCATGTGGTAGGTTTTCACATTGGGGGATTAATTAAAAAATTTATAAACTATATTTGAAGCAAATATCTGTATATGGTATTTGTATAGTCTTACGCTCTTTCATTTCAATTTAGCTTTTCAACATGCTCTTTACGATCATTCGTGCCTGTTGTGTCTTGAATGATGACACCAGTATTATCGAGGACAAAAGATGCAAAACGTGGACCGTGTGATTCACATTTTTCCGTCAAATTTTGAATATGTATAAGTAAACACTTAAACTATTATAAAATTAAATAAATAGACACATTTATCCAACGACGCGTGCATGCATCTAAATTCATGGTACAACGGCATTCATGTATTGAGTGACCTTAAGACAGTTGGGACTAAACTAAGTAAGCTAAGTTATCTTACTTAATATTGATATTCCATATTATTTTAGTAACATGGTATATAGGTACCTTTTCTTTTTCCATTTTCTTGAACCACTTAATTAGCAAAAAGTCTTTTCTACTTTCCAATAGTTTGGTGTTATTAATTCTTTTAATTTTCTTTATGAGAAAAATAACACTATGTAATTGAGGGAAATTCTTGATTAATAGGATAATATTGTTAATGTAATTTGTCATAATTCGAACCATAGTATCATAAGTTTCAATTTTTTTATCCTCTTGGCAAAAATGTTCACTCAATTATTGGATATTAGTTTTATAGAATATTTGAATAAGATGTTGATATTTATAAACTTCTTAGAAATATATTTGAAGTATCATTTTAATATTAGTTTTATAGAATATTTGAATAAGATGTTGATATTTATAAACTTCTCAAAAATATATTTAAAGTATCATTTTGAACAAATTCTCAAACATAAGGGACCGATAAATTTATCAATTTTTCGCATATGGCACTACTAAAAAAATTCTTATAATATGTCTAGTTGCTAATTCCACATATATTTTGATTGAATCAGTGAGTAAAGAAAAAATAGGGTGTTTTCACATGGAGAAATTAGGAGGCTTCCGAGTATTTCAATGACAAACTGTTTTTCACCATACGCCTTCTTAGTAAACTGGTTCAATAGAAAAATCATATTTTATAACACAATTTTTTCATTAATTTATGGCGGAAAAATACGTTACTTCTAGTAGTGTGACATGCATATACAGTCACCTTTAACTTTTAATCACAAATAAAAAGTCATATTATGACAATGTGATAATAATGCTTGAGTCAGGTTTTGAGAACTTGAAAATATTTGAATCTGGTTAAACTTTAATTGTTAAACAGATATTTAAAGATAAATTTAAAAAGTTGAAAAATGAATAATGTTTGTGTGAATTACACATTAAGCTTTTGATATTAATTTTGAGGCTAATAATCTACGAAGAAAAGAGGAAAAACGACAAATCAACCAAAGATCTTCCTTTTCAAAAAAGGTGAATGAATCATTTTTCGAATTTTTCGATCATTTTGTTTTAAGACGCTAGCGCCTTTGAACTTGGCCAACAAAATTAAAAGTTCCCACTAATAAAATGTGTATATATAAAAATAGTTCTCAAAAAGTTAGGAATTTGCAAAGTAGAAAAATCTTGCAAGTAAAGAAGAGACAGTCAAAAGATTGATTTTTAGTAGTCAGATTCGATGCCTAATTGCCTTTATCTCAAGCCAAGCATGACCACAAACTAAGGCAGTTTTTATGACTTGTTATTAAATTATTATTTATTCTGTTTCGATGTAATTTGATTTGACACAAAATTTAACCAAAAAAAAATGTTTGAAACATGACAAATCAAACTATATGTAGCATAAATTGAGAGGAAAGGAGTAGGTCTTTTGGTTGCTTTTTTCACGTCTCTTTCGTCAAAAAGAAAAATGATGAACCATATTATATAGGACCGTTTACACTCAACAATGACATGAAAAAGTCAACACGCACACAATACTCTAAATCAAGAAGATTAAGTGAATCTCCCATAATCGACAAGACGAATTCAGAATTTGAAGTATAATATGAATTAATCCTACGACTAGCCACCTTAAGTTTATATACACTAATAACTGAGTTCGCAATCAAATATATATATTGTAAATTTCTTAAAAGATATACAGAATCAAACAAAAGTTATTGAATTCACATAAACCAGTACTATGTAGATCGATCTTCATTTGCCTATTGGGAAAGATGGTTCAATCAAAGGGCTAGCTATGATTGAACATAATCAAACCCCACAACCAAATACAAAAGAAAAAAAAACTTCCACATCATGCTCCATGAATCACCATTCTTTATAGTAACATATTATATATATCAATAAATCAATGCTTATATACATTTCAAATCAAAAAATCACAAACCAAACAACCTATACTAATGTAAAAAAAAAAAAACTATCTTTTGCAAAACCCTTTTTGATCAATATATGAAAAGAAAAAAAAAGTATACCAATATATAAATTTCTTTCAATTTTGAGGTGTAGAGTCTTCAATAGCATTATGTCTCTTTGATGGAGCAGAAGGAGGAATTGGAACCCCTTTTGGTAGCATAGTATATACCAAATTATCAACTTTGTATGCATTTTCTTTTTTGTATACCTTCATATGTTGTGATGAAAATATTCTTGATTTTTCTTGATTTTCCTCCATAATCATCATTCTCCCAAATCTTGATGCTTCAACAATATGATCATAACCACCAAGTAGAGAAATAACAAGTATCAAACAAATTAATTTGCTTGATAAATAAAGGGTTTTTGAAGAAGAAAAAGAGAAAGCCATTGATGAAAGGATTATATTTTCTTGAATTTTCTAAAGGGATTCTTGAAATTGATTTTTATAATTTTTAGTATAGGTTAGTAGGTTTATTTATATATGCATGGGGAAATGAGAGAGTTTGACAAATGGGGATTTTGTAAAATGTTGAGAAAGAGGGAGTAGGGTGGGGTGGGGTATTAAGTGATATACACGGCAATTGACTAAAATTAAATTATTTTAAAAATAAAATGTCAACTGGTAAATTAAAAAATAATAATTGAAAGTGCCGGCAGAGAAAAGTTTCTTTCTTTTATGTTTTTATAAATAATATGGCCGGAAATTATTCACATTTGATATTTATATTGATAATATATGATGTATATATGTTTTGGTATAAATTTTATTTATCGCTTAATCGTAGTTAACTAATATATATTGTCACCTAAAGGGGAGGATCTAAATGCCTTTAGGTATTGATTACGATTTTGCTAGCCTAGAGTATCGATTCTGAATTCATTAACTTGAGATCGCGTTGTAGGAATCAATAAATTTTAAATTATGAATTTATTAATCGTGGTAAATTAATATAATTTGATATAAATATCAAGTGAGTGTATGTAGATTAGTTATATCTCTTGTTTGAATATTGTTTTTTTCACTTCTTTTTCAAGTCAATGAAAGGGATTTTCTCATGAGTTTCCCTTACGTTAGAAATTTGTCTCTGTGTGTGGTTTGGTTTGAAAAAATAGAGGAATTCAGAATTTGCAAGCATTAATTAGTAGTTATTATTTATATATATGATGCCACATGGTGTGCTTAGAATTTGTCAAATATTAGAAAAATTAACTTTGAATTATTGTCCAATAAGTAAAAAAAAAAAAAGTTTTGAACTAACATGGAGAATACTATGTTTAATTGTGTTAGGTGAACTTGATGTTGAAATATATACATTGGGGTCTGAAAATTTTAATATTCCAATTTGGATATTAGTTTGCTAACAAAAATTCTAAGTTAGTTACAGAAAATAAAAAATTAACAGAGTAAAATCACCAACATTCATTACAGTGGGATGGTTTGTATCGCTCCGACGCTCCCTCAATCTTTAATTAGAGGTTTCATATTTGAGTTTTTCGAAATGGAAACACTTTTGTTGGTAGCACTGCTCTCAGAAATGGACTTTGCAATATGAAAATATGAATTTAGTCAGGTTCTAATGCAAATATCAAACATCGAATGAAAAATTAAAATAACAATCATTTTAGTCAGATCCTGCTGCTAATATCAGACAACAATTATAAATAATAATTTTAAAAAACATGAGTCTCATCTTTGCGTTCAATACTTGTTCTTGTTTTGTAGTCTAATTAATTTGATTTTTGACCGAAAAGTCTCACCTTGGGCGCAAGGTAAAGTACTTCCTTTTAAAAGTAACTCCATCTATCGAGATCAAACCTAAGACCTCTCGTTTAGAATTAAAAGTACTTACTGGCAGAAATTTATGCTTGTTATTATCAACACTTTATTTTTAATACCTAATGTGATCAATTATTAATGGCCTAATCAAGATAATTACTTGTTTCCTCATACACATCACCAATAATTTTTCCACTTAAGCTAATATATATTGTGTATCTTTTGCGTGGGAAACTACACTAAGAAAACCAATTAGTGTTCCATTAATCTTTTATTACTTTTTCAAACATTACGTCAATGATTGACATTTGTATTTAGAACGTAATCTTTATATTATTCACCAACATTTTTTAATTAATAAAATATGTTCAACTCTCTCAACTCAGTTGATGCCATACGATATTGAAAAAAAAAATAGGCCAAGTCTTCAATAGAGTATCAATACAAAACTCTATAATAACAAAATAATTTAATAAATTAATAAAAACGGTCTTTATTAAGTAAAAAATATTGTGATCTGTATAGAAAAAGAAAACTTTTATTTAGTAGAAAAGTTGAAATTTGGACAGAAATAAAAAAGGAAAAAAATAATTTAAATAATGTGCCACGTCATGAATTTGACAAGTAGGCTTGTGGGGCCATGATAGGTGTTAAGAAGTCAAAAGTCAACTTTGTATAAAATCTGGACCGTTAATTAAGAGTTGAACGGAATTAGACCGACATTGGATAATGATGTTTAATAAAATACTAAACTTTGGACTATAATAAAACCTATTTTGGTCTTTCTTGATTATGATTTATGAGAAATTTCATATCCAATAGTACTGAATGATGTGGTCAGATGATCGGGATTCTTACACACGTTTAATTAGAGATCTCGAATTAGTTTTTTTAGTAAAAGAAGGAAAGAAGTACCCTTTAGTGGATAATGGCGAAGATAAGATTCTCATCCATGAAATTTTAACATTTACTATATACCGTAAACATTCTTATACCAATCATTCTTTCTACAACAACATTTCATTATAATAGATAAGTTCTTTTTAGAATAAACTTTCATGTTATTTTAGATAATACTCCGTATGTTCTCTATAACAACATTTTGCTATAGCAGCCAAAAGTAACTGAACAAACGATAATGTTTCAAATAGATTGGATTAAATACATATAAAGATATTTAGATTATCGAGATTCATTGATTTGAATGAGCTCTTCGACCCTTCTAGATTCACCTTGTTAGTGACCTTAAATGAGATAGAACTTGGAATTTGTGGAGTCTTTAGATATCAGATCGTTAAACTCAAGAAAAATATTATATCTGATAAATCTTTTTAATTCTTTTTAATTCATTAATTGAATGAAGATATTGCTTGGCAATTTAATTTAGAAGCTTAATTATTTCTCTTGGTCATATACAAAAGTTCATCAAGCTCTACCAACCCAAGAATATTTTTTAAAAAAAAACTTAGTCAATTATTTCATCCATACATGATGAAATGCGTGTATATCATTTATACTTATTTTTTCTTCATTTTATACTTACTTTTATGTTTTCAAATTTTTATAATGTCAATTTAGTTTTAAAAAATCGATGAAGTGATATCAGATGAAGTTGTTTATTTTAAGATACCTCCACCTCTTATCATAAGTTAACTTTTCGAATTCAGTTAGGTCCAACATTTATTTTAACTCAACTCATTTTAACTCGTCTAAATTTAGTCGAACATCATTATCCCTCACCAATAGAAGAGGAAAGTCCATTCACATGGACTTAGACTTAGACCTTAGAAAACAAAAAAAGAAGGTAAAATTGAAAAGGATTAATTAGAAGAATTCAAAGAGGTTGATGGTGGTCCCTTAAGACCAACCATATATTTGCTTCCTAATTTTGGACAATTCTTCAATATAATGATCATAAGTCAATTACTTAATTAACTACTCCACTAAATATTTTAATTAATTAAGAATAAAAATGAGTTAGACTTCTAAACTACTACTTAATTAACACCTTTGTTTATCAAAGTTTTCATTAAAAAATATTATCAAACAAAAATTAAGGCTACTTAGTCAATTTATGTGTCACGTTGGATATTATTCTCCTTGCCTTAACATACCATGCACATCAATTCTAGTCAATTATGTGTGTCACGTAGGATATATATATAAAAAATATTTTTAAACGAAAGACGATGTTCAACTGATCCTTCACCTTGTAATCGATCTATGCGACTTCACTATTGATTTCAAATTTATTTAACTGACCTTGTACCCTTCTATCTAGGTAGCTCCACCACTAATTTCAACCCCGAAAATATTTCGACCGCAAAGTAGATTAGAAGGCGTTAAAAATAAAGAAATCGTTGGAATTATATTATCGCTTTTTACCTAGTCTTAATATAAATGCAATAAAAAATTTTGGTCGTAGGAATTCTAACCCCAAACCAAAAATTTGAATGTATCAACGGAGCAATTCAATGGTAATCATAATATTAGTCAGACCATAGTATATATTTATGGTCAATTCAAACTAGACAGCCTCAAAAATATCTTGGCACATCGTGCTAGTGTATTTTTCGAAAACACTTATAAATTTGGTGTGAATTATTAATTTCATTTTCGAACTATTGACAGTCTTAAAAATACCCTTTTACTTGGCTAACTGAACTTAAATACATTCGCGATCTTGCAATATCAGTGAAATACACCTCTAAATTCTCGCCAAATTTAGGGGTGTTTTCAACACTTCTATCGATTTTTTTTTATTAAGAGTCTCATGCTCCTATAAGAGTTTGAGACCACTTGCTATATCATGTGACAGATCGAGGGTGTATCTAAGTTTAGTTAGTCAAGTGGATGGGTATTTTTAAAACTATCAATAGTGTTCAGGAATAAAACTAATAATTTACATTAAGTTTAAATTAAAAGTGTTTTCAATACTGAGACGTTGAAGCTCCATTTCATCCGTTTTAGTTTCAAATTATTTCCTTTGAATGAAATTATATTATATCTTACAGAATAAAACACACATATTAAGCATTAAATGTTCATAGTCAAACTCAAACACAATTAAAACATTCAAAGTAGGGTGTGAAATGTAGCTTAAAATTAGGGGTGAAAAAATTAGCATATGAAATTATGGTTCGTCTAATTTGTTTAAGTTTGAATTAGCTAATGACCTACTTATTTTACTAGCTTCGCTCCATTTGATCCACTTAGTTTTATTTATTTATTTTATATAAAAAATAGGGTTGACATACAATAAATTTAATCTACACGTTTTTTTAAAAACTTTTTTTTTTAATTTGATATGTTATATATTGTATAATATAAGAAAATAAGTATTATTGGGTACTCAAACAAATTATAAGAAAACAAACAAGGAGTTTAAAAGTTAGTAAAAATTGGACGAATTGAGTTATAGCCAAATTTTAAATCCTTTTAGCTCATATAACTTTTGGACGGATAAATATCTCCTCTTATTTATTAAATTCAATCGGTTTTCATATGATCAAATTCAGTTCACTTCGCTCGTTTGACATCCCTATTTAAAATATACATACATTTCTAGTTGAGTATCAATATTTAACTAGACATAAAGTTTAATGAAGAAAGAAAAATAAATTATACTTGCAATCTAAACCGAGACATACATATTAATATGATTACATTCATCTCATTATATGTAAAATATACAATTTAAAATTAAATAATTTCTAAATAAGAAAATATGATATATAGTATTTTTTTTTAAAGCGGACTAATAAAAAGGAAAGTACGCACATAAATTGAATTAGAGAGAGTAATAATCATCACGAGTCGTGATTGAATAGATAATCAAATCTCTTTATCTTTAGCTAGAAACACCAAATTCGGAAGTCTAACACATAAAAATTAATATAGAAAAAATAATAATCATCACGGATACGTCATAAAAAATATCAAACTCAAATAATGAAAATGAAAAAGACATAAACACTTATTTCTTTAATGAAATTTATATGATACAAATTCAAATCAATCGAAATCCGAAATAAATACAACCAAACACTAAACAAACTATAGAACAAGATAAGCCTGGATCAAAGAAGCAGTGTGGTAGCTAAGCTGACACATCTTTAAATTCATCTAATCTTGAAAAAAGTGTACATATAGTCCTTCCCTTTCATCATCATCATCTAGTTAGGACCACAACTCAAAAAAAATTGTACCAAATATGCAGCATGCATTATATTACATAGTGTGTGTGTGTGTGTGCAGACTGTTGAAAATCTACATAATATAAACAAGAATGATTTGTATTTGCTAAACACCACAAAATAGTACTGCCACATCTAACTTATATAGTATCTTCTAGCTACTAGTATTTAAGGTTCGAAAATCTATTGACCTGATTAATTCAAATTCATATTGTTTAACTAGATAAAATTGTTGTTGTTATAAGTTGAAGTAGTGAGTTCTGAATATCGAATGTGAAAATTGAGTTTGAAATAAGTAGAATAGACATTCCACCCCTCGCAAAACTAGCTAGACTACCTATACGACTAGCTAACAAAATCGTCAGACATACATGTTTGAAGTTTGAACTTGACAAACTAAACTTCAGTCACGATTGTCGGAAGTTTGACATTGGCAAATGGCGAGCCGAACTTCAAGTAAAAATATTGAAATTTTAACTTGACAAATCAAACTTTAGATAAAAATATCAAAAGTTTGTTATCAAACTTTAAATACGATTAGAGAATAAGTGGAAACATTTTTTATCGTATTTCGATAGGGTAGGTAAGAAAAAAAGATGCCAAAAACTGAAGTTGATTTTTTGACTCATTCATTTATGTGGCAGAAAAGTGTACATAATTTTTTTTTTGGAGCTTTATGACATTGGTCTGCTTTGGTAACTAATGTAAAAAGTAAAGAACTACTATAGTTCCTAGAGTAAGAAAAATGAACAGTTATTAGTTACCTTGGTCCGTTATGTTTTATTTACCGTACCAGTAAAAACTATTTTTCGAAACCTCGATAGTAATTTGAGATGGAGAGAGTATAAATTTAGAGATAAGTAAGAAATAAAGGAAGATTAAATATTCAGAAGCAATTGGAAATATATAATTTTTCACATCTTTTATAATATTAGTTGAATTCATTTCAACACTATATAATAATAATAGAGGTGTAAGGGAGGAAAATACTTACATGTATCAGGTAGTTCTATCAAATTAATGCAAATACATATTATGCATTTATCAGCATCTGACAATATTAAGCTTGACCTCCACTTGAGCAAAATCATATAACATTCATTATAACGACATTTCACTATAATAACCTCATTACATAACATGCATTTTTTAAATTTTCGTGTATCGTTACTATTCGATTAACCGAACCAATTCAAAATCAAAATCGATAACAACCAAATTGATAAATGTATATCATATATAATTTGGTTTGTTTTCAATAATTTAACAATCGATTAAATTGGTTTGATTTGGTTTTGACCAATAACCAACTCGTGAACTCCCTTAATCACGACATATAATTTGAGATGGAGCGAGTATACCTCTATTGTTCTTCACTTATTGAAAAATCCATCACAATTCAATGAAATGTCTTCCAAGTCCAACTAGGGTAAAATATGTACATTCATTCATTCATATGTTAAAAGACAAAAACCAAAATGTGTGGTACATTTCAAGTAAAACAACAAAACAATCAAAAAAAGTAAATCACTATTGTCAAATTCCTTCTTTTCATTTCAACAATAGTAGAATAACCATAAATAGTTCAACTACAAAACATCTCCAAATCCAACAATCATTCAAATATCCCATTGAAGATTGAAAATCCACAAAACTTGAGTTCATCCCAACATCAATAACAAACTTGAGTTCTTGTTGACATTGTTTTACCCCAAATGGAACATCACTTGACACCAAACCAAAAGTGTAACATAAATTTTGATTCCCCCATGCCCCAAATCTCCTTCCCATTTTCCTATAAAACCATTGAGAGAATTGAAGTTCACCTGTCAGATTGTTACCATATAGGTAAATAGCACTTACATTAGGCAAATTTTCAAGATTTTTTGGGATTTTACCAATGAGTTTATTGTCATTAAGTCCCAAAAATCTTAACTTTTTTAACTCTACTATAGACTTAGGTATCTCACCTGTCAAATTCATGTTTGACAAATCCAAAGTTGTTAACTTTCTCATGTTATACCAATCAAGAACATCCAAGAATCCACCCATTGGGTTGTTTGACAAAACTAACTCCTCCAAACTTGTCATTTCTTGAATTGACTTAGGTAATCCACTTGATAACTTGTTGTTACTTAGGTCTAAAAGTGTTAAATTCTTCAACTGTGAAATCTCTTGTGGGATTTTGCCTTGTAAGTTGTTGTAACTCAAATCAAGTTTCAAAAGTGAGATCAACCCTCCAAATAATGGTTTAGGCAAGACACCAGATAGTTTGTTTCTGCTTAAATCACATATCAAAAGTTGAGTGAACCTTCCAAAAGTATCCGGGATTTCGCCATTGAGTTTGTTTCCAGCAAGAACTAGTCTTTTCAAGTCCACTAAATTCCCAAGACTTTGTGGCATTTCACCAGAGAGTCCATTTTCTACTAGTACTAAAGATTGGAGCTTTATGAGCCTACCAAATGTACTTGGGATTTGGCCAATGAGACCGGGATTTGATCGAAACTCGAGTGACTCCAAACTACTAGCAAGAAACTCCCACCTCTCTGTTGGGATTGAAGTTGGATGATGGCGAGGCGACACGAAACAATTGAAAAATGAGAGAGATTTTAGGTGCTTTAATGTGAATAGATTGGAGCCGAATTCCACATTTGGTGCACAACTTAGAGAATTATCATGTATAGGTCCAATGTTTAAGTCAGTAACATACCAAAAACCATCAAACAGGTCACAAGATACACCCTGGACAGAGGAAATAGAA
>JAJOOR010018679.1:0-19660 GCA_036250505.1 Solanum acaule
ACACCGTCAATAAACTCAGGTTTCAAACCAACACCAGTTTCATAATGCATATTATACATCCACAAACGATGATCCATCTACAAAAATATAGATATTCAATTATATTATAAATTAAATTTAATAATAATTTTACTACATATATCTAATTGTCAATATATATTTATTATTACTTATATATCTAATTAATTAGTTCATAAATACTACATTTCAAGATCTACAAAGTTCAAGCTTAATTAATTCATAAATTTTAATTAAGTTTAAGATTTCGAAGTTTTATAAAGTAAGTCCAAGTTATTATAAATTAAGTCTAAAGTATTAATTATGTTAATTCTAATTAAGTCCAAGTTATTATAAATTAAGTCCAAAGTATTAATTAAGTTTAATTATTAAGTTCTAATTAATTATAAATTCAAGTTCAAGACCAACTTCAAGTTCAAGTTCAATTTCTAAAGTATATCCAAGTCCAATTTCTAAAGTATATTCAAGTTCAATTTCTAAATTCAAGTTCATATTATAAAAGTTATTAGTTATATATAAAGTACAAATCTAATAATTAGTTATATATTCAAATTCTAATTAAGTTCAATTAGTTCAAGTTCTAAATTCAAGATAATTCATATCGAATTTTTAAACTTAGTTATATATAAATTTCTAATCCAAGAATTGGTTATATTCAAGTTCTAAGTTCAAGTTCAAGTTCATATCAAATTAGTTGTATATAAACTTCAAATCCAAGTTATATATATTCAAGTTTTAAGTTCCAAGTTCAAGTTCAAGTTAATTCTAAATTAATTCAAGTTCATATCTCTAATCTATAAAATTAGTCATATATAAACTTCTAATCCAAAATTTAGTTATATATATATATATATATATATATATATTCAAGTTCTAATTAAAAAAAAAACCTCTTATATTCATCTCACATTCAAACATTCATCCTATATATGTTCATGACATTCAAACTTCTAACTTCAAATTAACAATTTACTAACTAACAATCATCAAATTTTAAAAGATCCCAATTCACAATTAAATTAAAGATTTTCAAATTCAAACTAATACTAAAATAAAAAATCCCTAAGTCATTCTCTAACAAACACAATCAATCATTCAATCCAAAACACAAATTCAATAACTAATTAACAAAATCAAATATACCACAAATATAAAAAATTTAAAACTAATTTGAAGAAACCCTAACCTTCAATTAAAGGAGAAATTAGAGACAATGGAGAGGGAGCTAGGCGGCGGCAGCAGCAACAACGGTGACAGCAACAACAACGGCAGCAACAGCTTCTTGGAGCGATTTTAGAGAGAAGTAAGAGAAGGAAGAATGGGGAAAAAATCGTCTGGATATTTTAAAGAAAGCGACGGACAATGTCTCTATGTCCGTCGCTTTTCTTTTAAATGGTTGACCAAACTTTTGACCAAAAAGCGACGGACTAAGCGACATTGTTCGTTGCTTTTTAAAAATATTTGACCATCTATTTTGATGTTGTTCGTCGCTTCTTTAAAAAATAATTAATAAATAAAAATTAATATAAAGCGACAGACAGCGTGGTTATTTTTAATAAAAAGCTACGGACAACGTCTTTACCTATATTAAATAATTAATTATAAATTACATAAATATTTGGCGCAAAAATCCGCAAAAAAAAGCGACAGACTAAGAGATGTTGTCCATCGCTTTTTGTAAGAAAAATCTAAAAATAATTATTTTTATTAAAAAGCGACAGACAGTGTCGCAATCTGCGTCGCTTTTAGGTGAGACGCCGTCCGTCGCTTTTCCATCTATCATTTTTTGACAGTTTTTTAGTAGTGCAAAACTTAAAATGGTGAAATGGGGCTTAAACCCCGAAATTTACTGGTCAAAACCCCCTCAGATTTTGCTTAAGCGAACCTCGCAAAAGTTGGGGGCCTCGTTTTTGTGTCACGACCCGATTTCTCGAATCATGATGGCACCTACTATACCCTACCAGTAGGTAAGCCAACCTGAAACCCAAAACATCAAGCAATGAGCGAAAGGGCAGAAACTAGCGAAAATAATAATCTAAACCAGAATAACAAGGCGGAAGCAACCCAAAATAAATATATACAAAAATTCCTCCCAGAACCTGGAAGTCACTAGTACAGAGCTATCTAATAAAGAGTACAAGTCCCAAAAGCGGACCACAACAGAGCGTGTCTCAAAGGCAACAATACTAGCTAAAACAAAAGAAGGAGACAAAACAAACCCAAAACGCCAAGTGCTCGGCCTCGTCTTTGAATCACAGCTGCAAAAGAAGGCTAGAACTAATCACCGCTGGTAACTGGTACTGGGACCTGCATCACGAAATAGATGCAGAGCGTAGAATGAGTACCAACACAACACGTACTTAGTAGGCATCATAGGCCAACTGAGCAAAAAGAGGTAAAAACAATAAGAAAGGATAGAATCTAGACACAAAGAGGTCAAAGCGGATATGAAAAGAAAGCACACGAGCATACCAGAAACAAACTAAGTACACTAAACTAAACCTAACTGGACCCCCATATGCCCAGAATGTACACTCGTGCGCAAGCTCAAATAAAACCTGAATGGACCCCCATAAGCCCAACAGGTACACAGAAAAGCTAAGTCTACTGAGAAAGAAGAAAACCGGGCTCACAGCCCAAAGTAACTAAGATAATCCATCAGACTCCACCCAGCCAGTAGTGCACTCCCAGTCCAGCTAGAAAGAGTGACCCTAGGGGGCACCCAACCAAATAGTCCACTCCCAGCCCAGCTAGAAAGAGGGACCCGTGAGTGAGGTAGATATCACGAGTCGTCCTACCATGCAGTCAGCTTCTAGCCCAGCTAGAAAGAGCAACCCGGGGACACCCAGCCAGCAGCACACTCCAAGCCCAGCTAGAAAGAGAGGCTTGGGGGCGATCGTCGATGTCACCGAGTCTACCCAGCCAGCGATACGTTCCCAGCCCAGCTAGAAAGAACGACCCCGGGGGTGATGGTATCTCCAATAGGATCCAATCCAACAACAACCACCGTGGAACACCGTCCACTCTAAGAAATCACAGAAAAGGCTCCAAGCCTATACTATCTCAATCCCACGCCTCTAGTGATGCACCAAACCTTCAAGAATGCGTCGGAACCGCAGAATGAGAGGGAGAAGATACAGAAGTGCAACAAGTAGCGATAACACCTAATCTAAGGCCCAAACTATCAGACTCAAGTCTGCAACTCCAGTCTACAAGGAGCTAAGTCATCCGAACGACATCGGCAGAAAGTCAAGGCTATCCAGCCCACACGGGTCATAAGTCTAAAGCAATGCTAGCCTAACCTAGACTAAGGACATCATGCTTACGATTAAGGAAGAACAAGGCATACAATACATAGCATACAAGCATACAATAACATTTAGCACATAAGCATGCAACTCTAATAAATACGGTTAACATGATACTATACCCGAAATATGGTCAATCGATCCTAACATGAGATATCTAATTAAAGTAAGGTAGAAAACTGGTACCCACCCCAATTCACTCCAATCGACTTGATTTTACACAATTAAGCTCAATCTAAAAGAAAGGAAGCCTTAGCCTACCTTAAGGCTGATTGCGCGCTCTCCAAATCACTTCACCGGAGCTTTCTCTATCCGAACGACCTCAAAACATTGTCCCGCTATCAAAAATAGAGTCACAACATTATTACGGTCATTTAGACACCAAAATCACAACAAATGGAGATGGGTCAATTTTGCAGTCAAAACGGGAATTGTGGGACCCGCACCGAACTGTCCGAATTTGACTCCGTCAAGAGACCCTAAATAGCACCCCAAACTTGTGTTCCAAAATGGAAGACAATTCGAGGCTCAAAATGCAGCAAAAACCAACAAGAAAGAAAATCACACTTTAATCAACTAAAAAAAGAAAACAGAAGCAGTCCAAACTTGAAATAAACGAGAATCGAAAGGTGCCCAGCACTCTTTGAACACTCTAAGACGAATCCACGACAATTCTCAACACGTGGAACTTCGAATCACCCAAAACCGAGCTAAAATGAAAAAGATATGACCAAAACAAGAATGACAAAAATAAAGACTCAGAAAAGGGGTACAACAGTCAGGTAAATCACAAAATTACGTCGAACTACGCGCACCCAACAACTTCCGAACACTCTAAAGCAAAGCCATCGAAAATACGAAGCTCCCACACTTCGAATCGCCTAAATCGGATGAGAGATGAGAGAGCTATGAGAGTTTGAAAGTTTTGAAAAGGTTGTTGTTTTTCTGCATTAAATAGCAGATTTGCTGCAATTTTTTCCAAAATTTTAAAACTCCGACGGAGTGCTCTGAACTCGTTCAGAACCCCGTACACACAAACGAGATTTGCAACCATACCAAATTTGATATTTCGGAGCTAACCGCGCTGACGGAATTCTCATCCGAGCGCGTTTACTCAAAATGTTGACCAAAGTCAAACTTAGGCTTAAACTTAAAGTTAAAACGCCTAATCGCACCGACTCACACTGAAAACCTCGGGAGTCATGTCAATTGTGCCACTAGCCTAAAATGACCCTTTCGGAGCTGATGGAATCGTCAAAATTGGATTTCGATGTCATCTTCTTGAACTTTTGATCGAAAATGATCGTTCAAGGTTCATAAGTTCCAAAACACAAAAACTCGCACTAAGACCAAACGAACGACCAGGTGACCGAACTGTCAGTCCCAACAAGTCATAAATGACTTGGGATCGCTACATGAACGCTCTAAACGACACACAAAAGGCAAGATACAGAAATGACCAAGAAGGTCATTACATTTTGCGAACCAGGTTTTGCTAAAGAGACCATCACTTTGCTTAAGCAAACCCTGCCCAAAAGACCAGTCTTGCTTTTGCGAACCAGGCTCCCCTTAAGAAATCATGGCTAAAGCGAACCGAATTTCGTTTAAGCGAAGACTGCAGCACCAGAAACATCAGCCAACACTCAAAACATCGAAAGAACCCTCGGGATTCGTTCGGAACTCTGTGCACACAAACCACATATGCAAATCAATTATACTTAATGTTTTAGACTTAATAAAACTGTCAAAGCATGAATCTGGTGTCTCTTTGACCCGACATCCGTGAAAGCCATAAGAAACTCACTCGACGTCTAAAAAGACTAGAACAAGCTTGGAACGTCTCAAAAATCAATCAAGACCTCACCTAAACCTAAAATCATCAGCCAAATCAAATGGAACTCTTGGAATTCCGATTTGAGCATCCGAACTCTGATTGTTGACCAAAGTCAACCCAAAGGCTAAAATTCCACAATTTCACAACTTAGGACCTCAAATCCTCAAAAAGACTCGAAATCTGAAACCGACAACTCTCACTGATTAGATTTCACATTTTGAGACTAATGAAATCGAAGGAATTCCGTTCCGATACTCAAAACTTCAAAAGACACCAAAAATCACTTTCTTAACAACTTGGCCTTTCAAAAGCACAAACTTACTAAATTCTCAACTTTTAACTCAAAGTTCAAAACTAACTTTTCAAAACTCAATTATAGAAGACTTGGGGTCAATTTCGGGAGGGCAAAATGGTAATTTCCATAGATGAAAAAAAAAAGACCAACCGAGTCATTACAACTATCATTGTGTGCCATATATATAAGTAAACCCCCCCTCCTCGATTTATAATATGTCACCCAATTGCTTAATCCTGTTGTGTATTGTAATTTTTATTATAGAAGACTCGGGGTCAATTTCGGGAGGGCAAAATGGTAATTTCCATAGAAGAATAAAAAAAGACCAACCGAGTCATTACAACTATCATTGTGTGCCATATATATAAGTAAACCCCCCCCCCCCCTCCTCGATTTATAATATGTCAGCCAATTGCTTAATCCTGTTTTGTATTGTAATTTTTAGAGGTCACCTGCAATTATTTTGTACCACATTTAGATCTTCTAGACACGTCTTTAACAATTTGCCTCCTAGTGCATTTTTATAACTGTTTTTTATGCTTTTACTTTGTTTTAAAATAGTAGATTATATTTATAAATATAGAATATTTTAAAATAACAAAATATAAATATCGAGTTATAAATTAATTTTTTTTTCTTATTAATATATCATATTTGTCTCTTCATTATGTCAAAACTATACATAGCTAACCGCCTTTTAAAAAAAAAAAATCCTATAATAAAAGAGCATTGTTTCAAGCGTTTAAGAATGTAACTTACCTCTATTTAAGAAATTATTTGACCGTTGCCTACTTATTATTATATCATTGTGCCAGATTCTGAAAATCTGACTACACGCTTCTTTGACCATTATTTAGTTTTTTCCCTTTTTTTCTTCAATATACAAGATTTAAGATAATCTCATCACCTATTTTTTTCTTATATATATCAAACACACACCTTATGCTACTATCAGTATTACCCATAATACTGATTCTACTCGAATATTAGTATTATTTTTTCTTTCGGCGAAACAAGCTTTGCTTTAAAGAATTCAAATCACCTTATCAACCATTCTTTGTGAGGCATCAGTGTTGGATTTTTCTACTTTTCCATCTTCTGAAGGTTCAAAAATATTATTATTTGTGATGTTTTATTTCTTTTTATTTTTTTACCTTTTTAGATTTGGCGGTGTTGTTTTTCAAAATCTAAAGAAGAAAATAGTTTTTTCCTGATAAAATTTTTAGAACCTTGATCAAGTATAAATCACAGTTATGATATTGAATTTTTTTTATAAGTTGATTAGACAAATCACTATTGTTATCCGAAAAAATATACCTTTTTTAGAAAGGAAAAAAAGACGATTTTCTCTATTTCAATTTATGTGACACTAGATAGATTAACAATCTGTTTACGAAAGGAAGAAAAACTTTTGAAATTTATAGTCAAAAATAACTTTTAGATATCAGTGTGATTATAAATAATTTCATCAAGCGCAAATGTCAATTTTAAAGTTGAATCATTTTTAAATATATCGTATGTTTTTGGATGTACCAAAAAAAAAAAAGGGTGGCACATAAGTCAGGACAAAGATTAATTAAAATCACTTTTCAAAATGAGTTATTTTTTATTCATCTTCAAACAAATTTCATAATTATGGAATGAAAAATAACATTGTTGTTATGGATCTTATTATTTTTTTCGGTACAGTTTTTGTCAGATCCCTCAGTGAATTCTATCTTATTGAACTTTGTATCATTTTTTTATCCCACAAATTTACCACTAGACAGTGTCTAGTGACCTTTTATTAA
Source organism: Solanum acaule (assembly GCA_036250505.1). Taxonomy (NCBI): domain Eukaryota; kingdom Viridiplantae; phylum Streptophyta; class Magnoliopsida; order Solanales; family Solanaceae; genus Solanum; species Solanum acaule. Next base: position 7,246 of record JAJOOR010018679.1, read on the forward strand.
ACTTTGTATCATTCATTTACTCTTGAACTGTTATTTTTCTTTTGATTGTTTGATCTAATTTTTTTCAATTATTTTTCAAGAATACGTGCGAGATGGAAGGTGAAATTCAAAGACTTAGGATTGAAAATCAAAGGCTCATTGAAGAACGAATTGTTTTAAGTAATGCAAGAAAGGAACTTCATCGCAAGAATAATATGATAGATCAGATTCAGGTTGAGCATGAAATCAACTGTAGGCAACTTATGAAAAAAGGTTTGCAGTTGATAGACGATATCCCAAATATCGAACCTCTGAAAAATGAGATCAAACACTTCCGTTCTGAAGTCACAAGACTCTCGTCTCCTAGGTATATTTAGTTATTTTATGGATACATGATTAACATGGAACATTATTAAGTTTGTCTTATGACTTGTAGGTTTGCCAGTGAATCTAAAATTAAGGCTAAGATTCAATCTATCTCAGAGAAGATAGTAGCTTTTTGTTGCCAAATTTTACAAAAGCTTGATAGTAATTCAGTTCATTGCCAAGTCTTATTTTTGGCACCTACCATTGAACGTGCACATTAGATTGTCAAGTCAAGCGAGCACATCGTGAACATATTGAAGTAAAAATTCATGCATGTGTTGGTGATAATTGCATTGAAGCGGATAATCACATTCTATATGTTGGTGCTCATCTTGTTGTGGGTACGCCTTCACATGTGTCAGACTTATTGTGCACACAAAATCAACCCCTCCATCCTGATCATATTAAAATAGTTGTTCTAGACGAGGCTGATGAAATGCTTTTCAACAGGATTTGATATCCAGGTATTTTATTACTACAATTATATTTTATACTAAGTTTTTGACGATATAAACATGCTTAGGTCTGAGGTTTCTAGTTTTATTATATATCTCTTGAAATAATAATGTGAAATTGAACATGTTTACATATTTATAATTTTGATTATTTCTTCTATTGACATAGTCATAAGATTTTGTCACTTTTACATGCCAAAGTTGAAGTAGTAGCGCTTTATACAACCATGCCAAAAGATGCCCGTAGAATCACGAGGAAGAAGTTCATGAATAAACCGAAGACAACAATGAACTTGTGGTAGTCCATAATATTTTTGTGAACTGATTGTTGAGCGTCCATAGTTATAACACCCTGACTTTTCAAAACGTCTAAATTAACTCGTACCTTCGTGGAAAGAAAAAGAGGGTGAGTAACACATTCAGAATGATGTGGTATGTCATATTTTAAGTGTTCAAAGGTTGTATCTCAAGTTTTGAGGTAAGGTAAGTTGTAAAATAAAAGTTAGTGAAAGTTATCGTAAGTTCCTTTTTAAAGATTTCTCTGAAATTTGGGTCAAATGTCTCGGAAGTTTTCTCCCAATGTATAAAGAGTTATGGAGACCATGAACCATTAAATCAAAGGTCTACGAGTCTAGTTTTGAATGCATCAAACGGTTTGTTCATACGACTTCAAAACAGAGAGATATTCGTGTTTTCGCAAGACTGCGCAAGCAAGCACGTGAGGTGGGTCCCCTAAGTCGGTGGAAGCTTATAAGATAGCATCTTCTTCAGTTTTTTCTTCATTCAACTAGTAAGAAACCCATAAAAATCAGAGAAATCCTCCTCAAATCATCCTTGTGTGTTCATAATCTCTTCTTAGCTTCTTATCAAAAATTGCCCTATTTCGCGAGCTCATCATTTTGGTATAGTTTTCATGGTGAATTGATCGGTGCAGCTCCGTGGAGGTTGTGGCAGCAGAGTTTTTTCGGTGGTTTGATTTTATTTAAGTGTTTTGGGCGTGTAAGGAAAGGTAGGAACCATATTTTATTAATTTATGGATACCTTAGGTCTTGGATAGTAATTTATGATAGGAATTCATATCGATTGTTGTAGTAATTCTTGTCCTTAATTACTGATTGATTTTACCTTTTTTTTTAGTGTTGTAATGCTGCAGATAGAGGTATTTTCAACATAAATTATAAAGGAAAAGGTATGTTAAGGCTATTCCCTTCGTTCGTCATATTTCCTTAGAGCTTGGGAGTGATATAGTACGGTAGTTAATGTTGGTGATCTTGTAGATGTAATTGTGAATGGTTGACTGATTGAGTGGTTATAAACCCTTATTATAGGGACTCATAATGTGTTAAGAACGACCATGAGTTAGGAACGACTTGGAAACTATATATATATATTGTTTATAGCTAAATTGCTCACCTTTAGCTTATTCAATTGTTTATTGTCGCCCTTGTGGCTATTGTGGTTAGTTGTTGAGCTATGAACTGCCTATAGGGGCTATGATATTGTCTAATAGGATTATATTATTGCCTAAGAGGGCTATGTGTTGCCCACGGGACTATATCGATGCCAAAGAGTGTTATGTGTTGCCTACGGGGCTATTTTGACGCAAAAGAGGGCTATGTGTTGCCTACAGGGCTATGTGATGCAAAAGAAGGCTACGTGCAGCCCACAAAGTTATGATGTTGCCTAAGAGGGCTATGCACTGCCTACGGGGCTATATCGTTGCCAAAAGGGGATATGTTACTTCTTACAAAGACAATGGGCTACTGAAAGGGTTATGTAGATTGATTTGGTACCTTCTTGGCTTATAGGGGCCTAGGTAGGTGGTATGTTGTTTGTACCTACCGAGCTTATGAGGGCTTGGTTAGGTAGTTGTTTGATCATTATTGTATTTTTTTAGATTCAATAGTGGGTTAGCATGCTTATCTAAATTTGATTTCCTTACTTGATTGCTTTTGGTATATTATGATACTTACTCATTTAGTCTATTGCCTTTCATACTCTGTACATTATTTTGTACTGACGCCCCATTGCCTGGGGGCACTGCATTCATGTATGCATGACCCGACAGACGACCCAGTAAACCTTCTCAGCAGCATGATTGATTTCTATCTGGTTGGCTAGCCCCTTTCCTCCGGAGTTGCCAGAGTTAGGAGGTTTGTTAGCTTTTGTTGTATATATTTTTATGGGTAGGCTGGGCCCCTGTCCCACTAATCTTTATTACTCTTATAGGCTTGCAGACTAGTGTGTGGGGTGTACAACTACGTTATGGCCATGCTGGCCTAGTTTGTTAGTTTGCTATTGTTTGTTAGTTATTTGATATATTGTATTGACATATACCTGCTTTCAGTTTCTCTATAGAGATCATGGTGGCCTCGATGGTCCAATCAGGACTTCTGTGCTAGTTGGCTATTTCTTTATATGAACTCTTGGGAGTAGCTGTTTCTTTTATAGATTTATTGATAGGGGCCTTACCGGCCGAGGACTTAATTTTAAGCCGAGATATACTTGTTTGTTTTCTTGATTGCGTGTGACTGCCATGCACTAGTAGCAAATGGTTTAGCAGGGTCGGCTCGAGCCTGAGTTCTGGAATTGGGAGCTAGTTGCCCCTCTTGAGTTTGGGGCGTGACAAACTTGGTATCAGAGCAACGTGTTATCCTTGTGCTATAGAGCGGTGTCTTAAGGGTTGAGGTTTCTGGCTTATAATTGATATTTGTATGCAGATAAAGATCGCTGACACTAGACAGACCACAACTAGCCAGGGGCTAGATACAGCTGCAGGTGAGGGCACTGACAAGGTACCACTAGTGGAGGTAGCCCATTGTGAGACCCAGGGGGATATATCTTCTCAGCCCCTTATAGCTTCTCCACCGCTTCAGGAGCCTCCGAGGGCTACAGGACCCTGACTCTACCATCAGTACCACATCTAGTTCTTATTATTCCATCTGACCAGGATTTCAAGAGTATAATATGTATGTTAGCACAGTTAGTAGTTGCACAGTGCCAACCATTTGCGCCAGATGTTGTTAGACCTTCTAAAAGGACTGGAAGTTCGAGAGTTCATGAATTTCTTGCTTTGAATCCTCCACAGTTACAGGGACAGATCGCAGAGAGGACCCTCAGTACTTTGTTGATCAGCTTCATAGGATCTTTAGAGTCATGCATGCCTCAACGACTGAGTCAGTTGAGTTAGCAGTCTTTCGATTGTGTGATATTGCAGTATTTTGGTACGAAAGCTGGGAGAGATCTAGGGGAAAAGATGTATCTCTACTCACTTGGGATAGCTTTGCAGAAGATTTCATAGATCACTATTTGCCTCGAGAGATTAAGGATGGCCGGGTGGACTAGTTTCTGAACCTCCGACAGGGCAACATAAGTGTCCTAGAGTACGGGCTGAGAGTTGATTCATTTGCTAGATATGCACCAACATATATTAATACGATGCATGACAGGGTGCGTAGATTTGTGGGAGGGCTTGACTCAGACTATATCGATGTTTGTTCTACCGCTGTAAAAAATGATAATATGGATATCTCACGACTTCAGGCCTTTGCACAAGGCATAGAGGATCGCCGACATCTACAGTAAATGACTGATATGATCGATAGAGAGAGACAGAAGAGGGATAGGGCCGCTGGTTCACATGGAGATTTTCAGGGTGGTCCCAGACCTCAATATTCTAGTAGGTCATCTAGACCTCCACCAAAATAGTTCCAGGGTAGTAGATTTTATCGTCACGGACAGCCAGGCCTAGGTGAGGGTTCACGAGCATCAGGCTCTCAACAACAAAGAGGTTCAGGCTAGGCTATGAGAGCACCGCCGCAATGCGCTACTTGCGGTAGGATGCATTTTGGGAGGTGCAGGCAAGGTTCCACATGTTGTTATTCTTGTGGACAGCAGGGGTATGGGTGGAGGAATTGCCCGACCAAAGGTCAGGGTGGTATAGGTCAGTCGACCGGGTCAGTAGTAGGTTTCTCCTCATCAGCACAGTTTACAGGGCGTGGACCCCAGACTTCAGAGGCAGAGCAGAGGCAGAGGCAGAGATGGAGCATCTAGTTCTGGTAGTGGCCAGAACCGTACATATTCACTAACAGGTCGACAGGTCTCAGAGTCATCACCAGATGTTGTGACAGGTGCATTAATTGTTTGCTATCATTGTGTTTATGCTTTAATAGATCCTGGATCAACTTTATATTATGTTACCCCATTTATTGTGGGGAAGTTATGTATAGTAAAAGAGTCATTAGATCGACCCTTTACTGTATCTACACCAGTTGGTGAGTCTATTATTGCCAGGAGAGTCTATTGAGGTTGCACGGTAGAAATTATCGACCGTTAGACCTCTGTAGACCTGGTAGAGTTAGAAATGGTCGATTTCGATGTCATTGTGGGTATGGACTGGTTAGCGTCTTGTTATGCTAATGTTGGGTGTCGGACAAAGATTATTAGATTCCACTTTCCAGGAGAGGCATTTCTGGAATGGAAAAGCGATACAGCAACGTTGAAAGGTAGGTTTATTTCCTATCTTAAGGCGAGGAGGATGATCATTAATGGTTGTATTTATCATCTTGTTTGTGTTCATAATATAGATGTAGAACCACTGACTCTTCAGTCTATTCCAGTAGTTAATGAGTTTCTAGATGTATTTCCAGACAAGCTCCCTGGTATCCCTCCAGAACGAGAAATTGATTTTGCTATCGATATGCTACCAGGTACACAACCCATATTTATCCCTCCTTATAGAATTGCTCCTGTTGAGCTAAAGGAGTTGAAGGATCAACTGAAAAACTTGCTGGATAAAGGCTTTATCAGACCTAGTGTTTCACCATGGAGTGCGCCAGTGTTATTCGTGAGGAAGAAAGATGGATCACTAAGAATGTATATCGATTATCGACAGCTGAATAAAGTGACTATAGAGAATAAGTATCCCCTTCTGAGGATCGATGACTTGTTTAATCAGTTACAAGGTGCTGAGTGCTTCTCAAAGATTGATTTAAGATCAGGGTACCACTAGATACGAGTTCGGGAGAAAGACGTTCCAAAGACAACTTTTAGAACCAGATATGGACACTTTGAGTTCTTGGTAATGTCTTTTGGACTAACTAATGCCCCAGCAATGTTCATGGATCTGATGAATAGTATATTCAGACCGTATCTAGACTTGTTTGTGATTGTATTTATTAATGATATTTTGGTGTATTCATGTTCAAATCTGAGCATGCAAATCATCTGCAAGCAGTCCTTCAGGTTTTTTGAGATCGAGAACTTTATGCAAAGTTTTCTAAGTGTGAGTTCTGGTTAAACTCTGTAGCTTTCTTAGGCCATATTATATCAGATGCAAGCATTGCGATTGATACACAAAAGATTGAAGCCGTAAAAACTTGGCCCAGACCTATGACTCCGACTGAGGTTCGTAGTTTCTTAGGGTTAGCTGGGTACTACAGAAGGTTTGTAGAGGGGTTTTCTTCACACTCAGCACCATTAACGAAGTTGACTAAAAAAACAGCTATGTTCCAGTAGACTGAGGCTTGCGAGCATAGTTTCCAGAAGCTGAAGGACAGGTTGACATCAACACCAGTTCTAGCATTGCCAGAGGGTTCAGAAGGCTATGCGGTGTACTGTGATGCTTTTGGTGTTGGGTTGGGATGTGTTCTAATGCAAAATGGTAAGATTATCGCATATGCTTCAAAGCAATTGAGGAAGCATGAGAAGAACTATCTGACCCACGCTTTAGAGTTGGCTGTAGTTGTGCATGCATTAAAGGTCTGGAGACACTATTTGTATGGCATTCATGTTGACATCTTCACAGATCATAAAAGCCTTCAATATATCTTTAGACAAAATGAGTTAAATCTGCGACAGCGTCGATGGCTTAAGTTACTCAAAGACTACGACGTGGATATTTTATATCATCTAGGAAAGGCGAATGTGGTAGCTGATGCCCTCAGTCGAAGATCTATGGGTAGTTTATCCTATTTAAGTATTGAGAAGCATGAGCTAGCATGAGAGCTTTATCAATTAGTTAACTTGGAAGTCAGATTGTTAGAGGCAGACGATAGTGGGGTCACTATTCAGGATACAACTGTATCATCTCTAGTTGTGGAGGTAAAAAAGCACGGTAACATGAGGATTCTAGCTTAGAGTAGCTCAGAGCCAAGGCACAAGATTAGCAGTCTGTAGCATTTGATATAGTAGAAGATGGAGCCCTCAGCTATAGTGGTCGATTATGTGTTCCGGATGTTGCAGGGCTTCGATAACAGATTATGGAAGAGGCACATCATTCCCGATATTCTATTCACCCTGGTTCGACGAAGATGAACCATGATATTAAAGAGATCTATTAGGGGCACAAGATGAAGAAGGACGTTGTTGAGTTTGTGGCACATTGTCCTAACTGCCAACAGGTGAAAGTTGAGCACCAAAAGCCCGATGGGCTAGTCCAGGAGATAGACATTCCTTTGTGGAAATATGAAGCAATTAATATGGATTTTGTTACAGGGTTACCTCGATCGCGTCGTAAGTTTGACTCTATTTGGGTAATTGTTGACAGACTAACAAAATCAGCCCATTTATTACCAGTCAAGACTACTTTCACAGCTGAAGATTATGCAGGGCTTTACATCCGAGAGATTGTTAGGTTGCACGGCGTCCCAATATCTATTATCCCAGATCGAGGAGCACAATTTACCGCTAAATTCTGGAGGTCTTTCTAGAAAGGATTAGGGACGCAAGTTAATCTCAGTACCGCCTTTCACCCTCAGACAGATGGCCAAGCTGAACGCACTATTTTAATACTTGAGAACATGCTACGAGCATGCATGTTGGACTTTAATGGAAGTTGGGATGACCACTTACCTCTTATTGAGTTCGCATACAATAATAGTTATCATTCTAGCATCGGGATGACACCTTATGAGGCTTTGTATGGGCAAAAATATAGATCCCCATTGGATGGTTCGAGGTAGGTGAGTCAGGGTTGATTGTGTAGAGAATAGCAGAAGAAAAGTATAATTCAGAAAGCCTTCTGCTAGCCCTAGATCGTTAGTTAATATCGGAAGATTCAACTAAAGAAGAAGAGGAAGCTAGAAAGTTAAAAAGAGAATTTGGAAAGAAGAACTTTGTAATGAAAGAAGACTCTTTAAGTGCTTTGATTTTTCCTTGAATACAAATGTACAAGGCCATCTCCTATTTATACTAGTGTGGTAATGCTTCTAGAAATTATTCTAGATATATCTACAAGAAAAATCTAGATGACCCTATCTTTTAAATATCTAACAAGAATCTAGATTATTCTATACTTTACTCTAAGTATCTAATTATCTAGAACATCTAGATTATTCTTAAGTATAAATATCAAAGATATTTACTCTACCAAATTCTAGAAAGTTCTACTAAATATCTAAGATATTTTTTGTACCTCAAAAAAATCAACTTTAATTTTTCACACTCCCCCTTAAAGTGATTTTTTGGAAACTATCCCACACTTGTTGTGGAAGAACTCAAACGAAGCTTTGAGCCACGTCTTGGTGAAGATCTAAGCAATTTGTTCCGAACTCCTCTTGCTTCATCAAATGATAAAGATTTTCCGTTATCGAATGAGCCATGTGAATTATCTCGTCGCTGAGTTCCTAGACTCCCCATTTCTCTTAACCTCCTTGTAGTTGTACTATCTGGAGATACATCTATGATGGACAAGTTTGGAACTCTGATGCTCAAAATTTTAGAACATGCTTCTTCCGATGCAACTCCATAATATTGAGAGATTTCATTAGTATTAGCCTCTTCATTTGATTCGGTAATGACATTGTCATCTATTTCTTGTGAAACCTCAACACCATAGTAGGATACACCATCAGATTTCCTTTCAAGCTCTTCAATAATATGTTTATTTGCTTTAGAGATTTCGAAAGTTATATCGTCTATCGTTTTGCCTGAAATTTGGCCTTCAATGTCAGCTTCTCCATCTATTTGATCAGCATTTTCTTCATTTGCTTCCAATATTTGATCTAAGCCAATGACTGGCCTCAATATGGCTAACGATTGATCAAAGACATCAACTTCCCATATATCTTCCTCAATACTTTCTCCATAAAGGTCACCATCGGCATATATACCTCCAGGCACTGCTTGTTCAGAATCTAATTCTTTGATTTCTTCGATAGAAGCTACCATATCACCAGTATGAACATCCTCAAGAGTTTGTTGCTTCATATCGATGACATCAGTGTCTTGCTTCTCCATGTGGTCGACAACATTATATTTTGAATCCTCGATCTAATCTCTTTCAAGGTTGATGGAAACCATAGCATATATTGCTTGAGCCTTAGCTTCTAAACACTTTTCCCACTCTTCTTCTTCTTCTTCAGCAACCTTTTGAGCTATATTACTCTCCTTGGCTTGGCAATATCTTTGTATGTGTCCTACAATACCACATCGATAACATCTGGAAGGCTTCTTACTATAATAGTTAGAAGGCTTTTCCTTCTTTCCAGGTGAGCGTGAACCACCTAAGGATCGAGAGTGTGGTACATCTCTTGTTTTTCCTTTAAAGTTCCTCTTGTTGGCTACAAGAGCATTTTCTTCTCCTTCTTTGACAAATACACTAGCCAACTGCTTAGCCAGTAGTTCCTGTTACAACAAATTTTCAAACTCCTCCAATGATGGTTGTTGAGCCCATCCTTGAATCGACATCACAAATGGAATATATTCAGGTTTCAACCCACGAATAACTATTCTTCTCATTCGTTCTTAAGAAATAGCCTCCTCCGGATTCAATAAACATATCTCAGAACATAAGTTCTTAATCTTTAAAAAATACTTGGAGATAGAAAGATTACCTTAAGTGGTGTTAACTAATTCATTCTCCAACATCTGCAGCCGAGCTTTATTTTTCTTGTTGAACAAGCGATCGAGGGTCCTCCATATTTCATGAGCTGATTTACACTTTATAATGTGGTCAAATAAGCTGAAGGAGATTGTCCTCTTCAGAATGAACTCCGCCTTCGCATTAACTTGCTTCCACTTCTTGAACGTACTACTATTTTTCGGTCCGTCAGCAGGAGGACTTGTGTTACTCCTATTCACAACATCCCACAAATCCTCTCCCACAAGGTATGATTTCATACATGTTTTCCTTACCTTGTAATTGGACTGATTCAACAACTCCATCCCCAGTCTATTAACACGACCGCTAAAATCCATATAGACTAACCAGTTGAATCTACCACCAACCCGATCTTGAAATAACACCCACAAACCAACCAATGGCTATGGCTCTGATACCATGAAGAGAATAGCAGAAGAAAAGTATAATTCAGAAAGCCTTCTGCTAGCCCAAGATCGTTAATTAAGATTGGAAGATTCAACTAAAGAAGAAGAGGAAGCTAGAAAGTTAAAAAGAGAATTTGGAAAGAAGAACTTTGTTATGAAAGAAGACTCTTTAAGTGCTTTGATTTTTACTTGAATACAAATGTACAAGGCCATCTCCTATTTATACTAGTGTGGTAATGCTTCTAGAAATTATTCTAGATATATCTACAAGAAAAATCTAGATGACCCTATCTTTTAAATATCTAACAAGAATCTAGATTATTCTATACTTTACTCTAAGTATCTAATTATCTAGAACATCTAGATTATTCTTAAGTATAAATATCAAAGATATTTACTTTACCAAATTCTAGAAAGTTCTACTAAATATCTAAGATATTTTTTGTACCTCCAAAAAATCAACTTTAATTTTTCACAAATTGAACCTGACCTAGTTCATCAAACAGTAGAGCAGGTTAAGCTCATTCGGGAGAGGTTGCTAATAGCTCAAAGCCGACAGAAGTCATACTCAAATGTGCGACGAAGGCACTTAGAGTTTTGTGTCGATGACTGGTATTCTTAAAAGTCTCGCCTATGAAAGTTGTTATGTGATTTGGCAAGAAAGGCAAGCTTAGTCCAATATTCATTGGGCCATATCGGATCCTTCGAAAGGTAGGACAAGTGGCTTATGAGTTAGAATTGCCTTCGGGGTTAGAATCTGTTAATCCATTTTTCCATGTATCGATGCTACGAAATTGCGTAAGAGACCCTTATCGGGTTGTCCCAGTTGAGGATGTTCAGATCACAAAGGATTTGTCCTATAAGGAAACTCTAGTTGCTATATTAGATCGACAGGTCCGTAAATTGAGGACCAAGGAGGTGGCTTCGGTTAAAGTATTGTGGAGAAACAAGAATACATAAGAGGTGACCTGGGAAGCTGAGGATGACATGAGGTCCAAATATCCTCACTTGTTTAATACCCTAGGGTGATAACATATCAGTTTATATTAGTGAAGTAAGGTAAGATACCTATCTAATTTTTTATATTATTGCTTATTATTATGGTTGTTGTCGTTTTATTTTTGCTCGCACTGTTATTGCGGAGCTATAGTTCTTAGCTATTTATGCCGTCATGTGAGACGCCTAGGTTAAAATTTCTGCGTTTCAGGTTCTGGATAGTCACATTCATTAAGGATACTTTGCCTATACTTTGGAAACTCCTAGGGACATAATCATGTGACTCAGATTTTTCATTTGAGGATAAATATTTCTAAGGGGGAAGGATGTAACACCTCGACTTTTCAAAACGTCTAAATTAACTCGTACCTTTGTGGAAAGACAAAGAGGGTGAGTAACACATTAAGAATGATGTGGTATGTCATATTTTAAGTGTTCAAAGGTTGTATCTCAAGTTTTGAGGTAAGGTAAGTCGCAAAATAAAAGTTGGTGAAAGTTATCGTAAGTTCCTCTTTAAGGATTTCTCTTAAATTTGGGTCAAATGTCTCGGAAGTTTTCTCCCAATCTATAAAGATTTATGGGGACCACGACTCATTAAATCAAAGGTCTACAAGTCTAGTTTCAAACGCATCAAACAGTTTGTTCATACGACTTCAAAATAGAGAGATATTCGCATTTTCGCGAGACTGCTCAAGCAAGCACGTGAGGTGGGTCCCCTAAGCCAGTGGAAGCTTATAAGATAGCATCTTCTTTATCTTTTCTTCATTCAACTCGTAAGAAACCCACGAAAATCAGAGAAATCCTCCTCAAATCATCCTTGTGTGTTCATAATCTCTTCTTGGCTCTTTATCCAAAATTGCCCTACTTCGCGAGCTCGTCGTTTTGGTATAGTTTTAATGGTGAATTGATCGGTGTAGCTCTGTGAAGGCTATGACAGCAGAGTTTTTTTGGTGGTTTGATTTTATGTAAGTGTTCTGGGCGTGTAAGGAAAGGTAGGAACCATCTTTTATTAGTTTATGGATACCTTAGGTCTTGGATAGTAATTTACGATAGGAATTCGTATTGATTGTCGTAGTAATTCTTGTCCTTAATTACTGATTGATTTTACCCCTTTTTTTAGTGTTGTAGTGTTGTAGACAGAGGTATTTTCAGCATAAATTATAAAGGAAAAGGTATGTTAAGGCTATTCCCTTTGTTCGGCATATTTCCTTAGAGTTTGGGAGTTAATGTTGGTGATCTTATAGATGTAATTGTGAATGGTTGGCTGATTGAGTGGTTATAAACCCTTATTATAGGGACTCATAATGTGTTAAGAACGACCATGAGTTAGGAATGACTTGGAAACAATATAT